>VWZX01009020.1:0-14096 GCA_013399015.1 Galbula dea | reverse complement strand
GAGAAGGCTCCGAGGAGACCTTCTTGTGGCCTTTCAGTATCTGAAAGGGGCCTACAAGAAATCTGATGAGGGACTTTTTAGGAGGTCAGGTAGTGATAGAACCAGGGGAAATGGGTGTGAAGTAGAGAAGGGGATATTTAGGTTAGATATTAGGAGGAAGTTCTTCACTGTTAGGGTGGTGAGACAGTAGAAGAGGTTTCTGAGAGAGGTTGTGGAAACCTCATCCCTGGAAGCTTTTAAGGCCGGACTGGATGGGGTTCTGGGCAACCTGAACTAGTGGATGGTGTCCCTACCAAGCAGTGGGGTTGGAACTAGATGATCTTTGAGGTCCCTTCCAACTCTGACAATTCTATGATTCTATGATTACATGTGGCTCTTTCTTGTGCTGTCATGTTGGTCAGGAGGCAAACAGATTTTTTTTTTTCTCTTTCTACATAGGAACAACTGATACCCACATGAGCTGGTTCTCTGGTGCAGGTGTAGCACCTACTGCTGGATTTTGAGTATCCTCAGTGCATGCTGGTCTGTCTTGAAGTCCAGAGACCTTTTCTTCCCCTTAAGAGCACTGAACAGTGTTGAAAAAGATGCAGCAGACATGGGCAAGACCCCAACATATTGCAATAACTTTTATCTCTTGGGAATTGACAGATTGATAATATACTTTTTCCAGATGTTTCATTAGTTTGTTACTTGTTTAGGAACGAAAGTCTAAAACACTCGAAGTGACCACTGTCCTAGGCACACTCTCCACATCAATACAAGAAGCCCATTACAGACATGGCCTCAAACCCAAGTGTGTGTATTTGTGTATTGACATTGAGACTGGGAGAGAGGTTTACTTTACCCATATAGAATTTTCAAGTTTGCAAGGTAAATCTGTTTTGTCTTTCCTTCCGAATTTGAAAATGAGAGTAACAGATTCGTTTCTTTATGGTAGAGATAGTTACTTCTTACATCTTGCAGCACTCAAACCTCACACCTAAAACTGAAATATGTCTTGGGCATGTGTCAGGATTTTATTTTTGCAGACTCTGCATTTGCAGATTGTGTACTTTTTGGCTATTGCGGTGAAAGAATCAAATAATCCATTTTAATTTCGTATCTGGCAAACAGTAGTTGAGCAACTTCACAGCTCATTTTACAGCCAAATACCTTTTGTTCAACAACTGTATATCTTTCTTTAAAGGTAAAACTGTATGATAAATTAGGGAAAGCTATGCTCCTCTACGTATTTATTTAATATGACCTAGAGCTATATTCCAGAGTCGTTCATCTGTAAAATATGTTCCTGGAACAAAGTGAACAGAAAAGGTAGATGAAACCATACCTCAACTCTTTTAAATGTAATTAAATAGCTGCTCATACTATGAACATAGATACTTTTCTTAGGTGTTAATACAGCAAGAGGTGAAATGTTTGGGAGAAAAAAACTACCAAATTACATCAGACAAAACCACCTAACAAGACAAAAAAACACAAGCAAAAACCCCAAAGCTTTCCAAACTAAGAACACACTTTAAAAAATAGTAATGCTTTCTCCTTAATTCTTTAATCTCCTTTGTGACTAATCACTCAGATCTTGGTAAAGCAATACTGCTCATTTATGGAGGATGACTCTAAGTGTATTTAGTGTCTGAATACAAAATAAAAACTATCAGAAAAAAATCCTTAATTATTATATTTCTGAGTGTCCACATTCATATGTAATATAAAGAGTCAATTTATATGCTTGATATATATTTGCAAAGGCATATTTTATTTTTGTGACTTCATACTATATTACTACAGTGCCAGCCAATGACATTAGGACCACTCTTACAACTCTAGAAACATAGTTATGTACTCATTCAGAGCCTATGGCCAAGATGGAGTTAATACGATTTAATGGCTATCACAAGCTATTGTGTTTTACCCAACCGTTACACTTCACAGCATTTGTTTTATTACAGTACAGCTCTTAGAAAATGATGTATTCCAGATGATAGGGCAGCTCTTGATATTTGTAGAACAATCTAATTATTTTGATAGGTTTTATTTTGCTAAATCCACTCTCAGATACACGTATCACCATGAACATGATACTGTAAAATGATTGCAGTCTGGTCTGCAATAATCTGCATCTCTGCAACATTGTAGCAATTACTGATATTTTTTTTCTCTGCCTTAACATTTTCAACATGTCACTTCATAACAAAAACAAAGAGCTTCTATGGATCAAACAATATAATTTCCAGTGGTCAGTCTTTTTGTCACAATCAGGTGGATTCCTTCATCTTGCAATATGCAACATGAGGAACCCCAGGGTGTCTACAGCACAATTTTCAGTCAATGAACCGTGTGTTTTCTGACCAGAATACTGTCTGCTCCTTTCAAAACATGGCATTGGTGTACAATTGCAATACTTTTCATCACAATTGCATTTGTCATTGTGAACATGTTTTCATCAGAAAATAACAAAATGGTGGGTATCTGCAGTGTGCTGTGAATCACTAAGAAGAGATACCCAAAATGCACAGTTGCAAGCATAGGCATGCCCTTAGGTCTCACTTTGTTCCTATTTAATGTCAGCAAAGCAACATTTCAGTTACTGAGAGAAAGGAGAAAAACCTTCCAGATACAGTAAAAAAATCCTTGTCATCAATCTTTTTGAAAAAGAAATATTTTCTTTATCTTTTTTTAAACTAAACCTCTACCATCTGTTCTGCTTTCTTTTTAACAGTGTACGATGTAAATAATTCACAAATGTGTCATAAAAAATTATAGAGAAAATATTTAGATCTCTACTTGTAGGCCTCCTGTTCTTAATGCTACTAAGGAAACATCTGCTTTATTTTTCTCCCCTATATCAGACATCTGAAGAAATTGATCATTTTTTTCACAATGAAATGTCAGTCATGGCTTAAAGAAGTCCAGGATGAATCAAAGAAAGCATATTTCACTCTCACAGGCCGCAACTTGGCAACTTTCATGAACATTTAAACACACCAAATATATACTGTACGGATTTTCCTATGATATCTGCAGTCAACTTGAATGTATTTTTAGGGTTGATTCTCTTTTTGAGGTGAATATCAAGTGCTGTCAGGAGCATTCTCGCCTGGGAGGAAATTTTTAAAGGACAAAAACTAAACAAACTTAGGTTCTGTGATGATTTTTATGTTATTTGCTGAAGGAAGAAAATCATATATATTTTTTAAAGAAATAGACAATAATCTCTTTACAGATGTAGCTGTGATTTCAGAAAGACTCAATTAGTTATTTTAAGATGGTCTGAGGCTTGACTGAGTTCCAAAGACTATTTTATCTCTTCATAGGGAAAAAAGTGATGTAATATACCTTTAACAATTTTCCATTATTTCTATGCCTTTCCTTAGGGTGTTTAATACTTTATTCTACAGGTGACACAAAAACTACATCAGGAAGATTCCCCATCTAAAAACTTCCTAGACAGGAAAAAAGAGAGTATGCTTTGGCCTTGGTTCTCTGTTTCCCCAGCAATGGCTTTGTAAGTACAAATAAAGAGGAAGAAAGAAAAGAGGTTAGGTCTATCTCTGGTGCAGCAGGTACATTCAACTTGGAGTCAATACCAGAAAAAATGATGAAGTAGCCCGATTATTGAAGAACTCAAGACTGTATTTCTGACAAAAACCACCCCCACAAACAAACAAAACAACCCCCACCTTCATTGAATTCCAGCCACAGAGGCTCCAAAACATTTTTTTATTCCTATCTTTATTCTTGTACACACAGCACTTGAATCAAACTTTTCAATACAACTTCTTCTGAACAACATACCAGGACACCCAAGGATCCAAGACAATCTCTGTCACTGAATATTTTGACATTTGGGGGGCCAGAGAGGGAGTTGCTTAGGGTGGATATTTTTCTGTTGTTTTTTTTTTTTCTTCTCTAGAGCCTCCAAATGTTCTGAGCATCTGAACAATGAACTGTTCACTTTTGCATACTATCAAGATAAACGTTATTGTTGAGAAAGCAGTCAGGACCAACAGGGAAACCAAAAAACTCCCAAGCCCACACTTTCCTTTCTACCCTTAACTGAATGTAACCCTAAGACAATAAATATTTCTCTCATTTGACAAATCATACACATCAGAGTATGTTGTTTTTCTTGTTCATATTCTCCAAACAGTAGAGAACTTTGAAGACCTGACTCGCTAAAACTCTTATAAAGAGTTAAAACACTTAGGAAGAAGACAGTGTGGAGGGATGAAAAGAGAGAAACCTTGGTTCAGTGCAAACTTTTAAAGCAGCAGTTGGAAGAAAATATAATCCTTGCACTGAATCAGTATGCAAATGCTTTACAGTTACTAAAACTCTCATAGTTATCAGGCCTCAAGTTACCGAATTTAGTATCTATCACTAGCTAAGGTAACTTGAAAACCAGCCTCACAAATATATCTATACATCTGCATGCCTGTATACATCTATGCCTGATTTGCATGGACTTTTAGAGAGCAAAGAAAAAATTATTTGGAGACAATAGGGGACAGCATGAATCAGTATTAATTAGAAGAAAATGGTTTCATCTGAAAGACAGGAGCATTTAGGAAGGAAAAAACCTGTGTATTTCTTCCCTTGCTCATTAGCTGTGTACAGAAAATTATATATAACTTTAAACTCATATCCGTGGTCGCATTAATTTTCCATAAAGGGGTACTGCTTCTCAGCAGATCAGTATTTGAGTACTATAAAGTTCAGATTATGGAGTGAAAGCATCCAGAAATGTACATCATCATTAAGATACACTTTATAGCATATAAGGAATAGTCTATGTTCTACCTATCAGCACAAAACTTTCCTTGGCTTCAGCAATGTAAGATTTTCAGACTACAGAGCTGGGCACCTTCAGAAATAGTAGAACAGAAAGCTCAGTTTTGTCATACTGAGCATTTTCCAGCAGAATGTGAACAACACTGTAATCTTAAAATCATCCTTTTAGAATGATTCCTTGTGATTCTCAAGCAATTGTAGTGGGTATTGTGTGGCAAAGTTTTCTTAGCAGGGTGACTACTGATGTAGCAGTTACTGTGAGAAGCTGCTAGAAACACAGAATGTTAGGAGCTGGAAGGGGCCTCAAAAGATTATCTAGTTCCAACACCCCTGCCGGAGCAGGATTCCCTGGACAACAGAATCACAAAATCCTTAAGGTAGGAAAAGATTTCTACGATCATCAAGTCCAATCATCAATCTATCACCCCATATGCCATTAAACTGTGTACCCAAGTACTTCATCTCATCATGGCTAGGCTTCGCGAACAAAGATTTGGGAAGGGCTCTACCCATGTTTGTTGCAAGCGCGTTGGTGGCTAAAAAGGCCAATACTAGATAGGCATGATAGTTGCAAAAGGCACAGCAGAAAGACTCCTTAGATGGTGTGTTCTGCAAGGCACGATTCTTTCTGCATTGTCTTTTCTCCTCAAGGGTGATCCTGCGTCCTTTCTCAAAAGCATCTGCAGCGTTATAGATGGTGTGTCTCCAGGCCTCCTGATTGGAGGCCAGAGTAGACAAGTCATGATGATCAATATGGCCAAAGCTGAGATGTTGTTTCAGGAAGTCCTTGTATCTTCTCTTTGGGGCTCCTCTCTTGCGGCAGCCGGTGGCAAGTTCACCATAAAGCAAGATCTTAGGGAGGTGGTGGTCCTTCATTCTTGAGATGTGCCCTGCCCATCTCAGCTGTGTTCTGAGTAACATGGCCTCAATACTTGTGACTGCTGCTTGTTCTAGAATAGATGTATTGGTCACATAATCTGACCAGTGGATGTTTAGGATTGTGCAGAGACAGCAGTGATGGAAGCGTTCTAGGAGACACAGGTGGTGACGGTAGATGACCCATGATTCACATCCGTACTTCATCTATATGCTTTATATAAACACCTAAAGGTGATTATAACCCTAACCCTAACCATACACCACTGCCCTAGACAGCCTGTGCCAAAGCCTGACAACTCTTTCTGGACCAGGACACACAACAGAGGGTCCAGAGTGTTTCTGAATATCTCCAGAGAAGGGGACTCCACAAGCTCTCTGGACAGTCTGTTCCAGTGTTCCAGCACCCTCACTGGGAAAAAGTGTTTCTTGTATTCACATGGAAGCTCACATGCTTCAACTTACAGCCATTGCCTCTTGTCTTGTCACTGGGCTTCTCTGAGAAGAGCCTGACCCTATCCTCCTGACACTCACCCTTCACATATTTAAAAGCATAGGTTAGGTCACCCCTTAGTCTCCTCTTCTCCAAGCTGAAGAGACCCAGCTTCCTCAGCCTTTCCTCATAAAGAAGATGTTCCATCCACTTTATCATCTTGGTGGCTCTGCGCTGAACTCTTTCCAGCAGTTCCCTATCTTTCTTAAACTGAGGGGCCCAGAACTGACAAAAGATTCCAGATGCGGCCTCACCAGGGTAGAGTAAAGTGGAAGAAGGACGTCTCTTGACATACTGACCACACCACTTCTAATCCTCCCAGAATCCCATTGGCCCTCCTGGCCACAAGAGCACACTGCTGCCTCATGCTCATCCTTCCATCTACCAGGACCCCAAGATCCCTCTCCCCTTCACTGCCCTCCAACAGGTTGGTCCCCAACTGATACTGATGCATGGGGTTGGTCTTTCCCAGGTGCAAGACTTGACACTTGGCCTTGTTGAATTTCATTCCATTTCTCCCTGCCCAACTCTCCAGCCTCTCTAAGTCACACTTAATGGCAACACAAACCTCCGGTGTGTCAGCCGCTCCACCCATTTTAGTGTCATCAGCAAACTTGCTGACGGTGCACTGTGTTCCCTCATTCAGGTCGTTAATGAAAAGATTGAAAAGTACTGGTCCCAGTACCGACCCCTGAGGGACTCCACTAGACACAGGCCTCCAACTAGACTCCATCCCATTGACAAAGACTCTCTGATTTCTGTTTTTAAATCAGTTCACAATCCACCTCATGACCTGATCATTCAGACCATGCTTTCTCAGTATAAAGCCAAAGATGTTGTGGGAGATAATTTCAAATGCTTTACTGATATCAAGATGAACCACATTCACTGCTCTACCATCATCTATCCACCCACTTATGTCCTCATAAAAGGCTATCAGATTGGTCAAACATGACTTCCCCTTGGTATACCCATGCTGACTGCTTCCAACGACCCCCTTATCCTTGAAATGCCTAGAGACAAGAGTCGAGGATAAAGTGTTCATCACCTTTCCAGGGATGGAGGTGAGACTGGCCTGTATAGAGTTACCCGGCTACTCCTTCTTGCCCTTTTTGAAGACTGGAATGACGTTTACATTCCTCCAATCCCCAAGTACCTCTCCTGTTCCCCAGGACTTATCAAAGATGATGGAGAGTGGCCTGGCAGTGAATTTTGCCAGCTCTCTTAACACCGGTGGTCCTTCTTGCCCTTTTTGAAGACTGGAATGACGTTTACATTCCTCCAATCCCCAAGTACCTCTCCTGTTCCCCAGGACTTATCAAAGATGATGGAGAGTGGCCTGGCAGTGAATTTTGCCAGCTCTCTTAACACCGGTGGTTGCATCCAATCAGGACCCATGGATTTATGGATGTCCAGATGGCTTACTTGCTCCCTAACCCAGTCCTCCTCAACTAAGAAAAACTTCTCCAGTATCCTAACATCATGTGGGGGCTCAGGGGTCTGAGGCTCCTCAGCACAGTCACTAACGGTAGAGACAGAGACAAAGAAGGCATTCAGTAACTCCACCTTCTTTGGATCATCTGTCACCAAGGCACCTACCTCATTGAACAGAGGACCTACATTGCCTCTAGTATTAATTTTTTGGTCAATGTATTTGAAGAAGCCCTTCCTATTGTCCTTGACCTCCCTTGCAATGTTTAATTCCAGAGAGGCTTTAGCTTTCCTACTTGCCTCTCTACAACCTCTGACAACAGTCTTGTACTCTTCCCATATGGCCAGCCCCTCCTTCCAGGACCTGTAGACTCTCTTCTTCCACTTTAGTTTGCCCAGAAGTTCCCTACTTAACCATGCGTATCTCCAGTCTCATTTTCTCGATTTTCTATGTGTTGGGATGCTGTGATATTGACCTTGGGGGAAGTGGTCCTTGAATGTTAACCAACTCTCTTGGGCCCCTTTATTTTCTAGTACCCTATCCCAGGAGATTTCCCCTAGCAATCTTGAAAAGATCAAAGTAGGCCCTATTGAAGTCCAGTGCTGGGATCCTATTAGTTATTCTGTTCCTATCACACAACATCCTGAACCCTACCATCTCATGATCGCTGCAGCCGAGGTTGCCCTCAAACTCTGTGTCACCAACCAGACCCTCTTTGTTAGTGAGTATCAGGTCCAGCAGCGCTCCCCTCCTAGTGGGCTCATCCACCACTTTCATCAAGAAGTTATCATCAATGCACTGGAGGAATTTCCTGGACTGGGAATGGCTGGCTGAGTAGGCCTTCCAGCAAATAGCTGGGTAGTTAAAATCCCCCTTAACAACGAGGGTCTGCGATTGTGAAGCTACTGTCTGTTGCCTGGAGAAAGCCTCTTCAGCTTCCTCATCCTGCTCAGGTGGCCTGTTATAGGCACCCAGAGCAGGAACACCCATGCTAGCCTGCCCCTTAATTCGCACCCATAAACTCTCAGTTCCCCACTCATTCACCCCTGGATGGAATTCAATACATTCTATTTGTTCTCTGACATACATAGCAACTTCCCCACCACGCCTTGTAGACCTGTCTTTCCTAAAATTCACATAGCCATCTATGAAAACATTCCAGTCATGAGAGCTGTCCCATCATGTCTCTGTAATTGCCACCAGGTTATAAGCTCTTCACCTCACATGGATTTCTAACTCCTCCTGTTTATTCCCCATACTGTGTGCATTGGTATCCAGGCATTTCAGGGAGCAAGCTGAGCATGCCATTTCTACCCTAAGGCAGTGGGAGGCCTTCTGGTCTGTATTAGTACTAGCACTAGAACCTTGGCCCACTGGTGCAGAGCTGGCACCCTTCAAATCTAGTTTAAAGCTCTATGGATGAGCCCTGTTAGTTCTTGTCCTAGAATCCTTTTTTCCCCTGGAAGATAAGCTTTTCCCACCTCCTATCATCTGTCCTGATGTCTTGTAATACTGGGCATTATCAAAGAACCCAAAGCCCTGCCTGTAGCACCAGTCTTGGAGCCAGGTATTTATGGACTGTATTCTTTTTTTGTCTAATGACCACACCAAGTAGGGAAGTTCCCTAGTAATATACCCGATTTAGGTTCCATGAAGTCTTCAGACCTCCTTGTGTTTAGGGTCAACCCTGCATCTTGGGCTGTCTGTTCTCTTTAGGAGCAAGTCTAGAACAACCACAACTTTTCTACTTTGTGGAAGAGTTTGTTATATGTCCAGGAAGTCTAACTGACTGAAAGATGTGTCAAAAAAAACCCCAAACCCCAAAATAAACCTATCCCAGCCAAACTCTTCCCTCCTCTTCAACAAGCACCTTTCTTACAAAGAAAACAATTTTAACCTTGATGTAGACCTGCTTCCTCCCTGGTCCCCTAAAGGGTCTTTCAGGGTTTGGTGTTGCTTCTGTCAGAGCTGACTGCGAAGGGCATTGCTTACACACAGCTACCTGCTGCTTCGAGCAATCTCAGCTTCCTCCAGTGTTGACGCAGAAGAAATGGACTCTGCACACTGATCAATGTGATCTTGCAAAAGCCACTTTATTAAAGATGTCGATAGCCTTTTATACGTTTTTACCCAGTCATGTTTCACAAGCCTATTGTTGATTGGCAAACTGCGATTATTAGTACATATTTCATTGGTTATAAGTTCCTGTTCACACACCGTGCATGAGGACTTTTAGTTAAGACTTTTGAAATTGCTTAGTTCTACTTTTGTATCCTATTGTTGCTTCTAGCTGCCAACTTCCTTGCTATTCTGCACGTAGTCCCCCTCAGTAACCTTGAGCACAGAACATGAAGTTTTAAGTTTGAATTCCAAGCAATGCTATGCAGTCAGGATTGCTCACATGCCCATTCTCCATTAGATAAGATTCCACACTCCAGTGACCAATTCAACACTTATAAATAGCCACAGGTTTAAAATAATGACAATATTGAAATATTCAGTTAACGATTTCTCAGCAGCACTCTTAACAGGCGGAACCTTTGGATACTGTCCATTCCTTTCTTCTTTATCTGATCTACTTTTCTGTGCAAAAATCTCACTGGAAGAGACTAAAGCTGAGTAATTACATTTAAGAACAGTGAGGTTTTCCATCCAAGTTTGGTTAAAAATAAGACCAGTGGGTAAAACAAGTATTTGTAGTACCTGCAAACAGACTATTTATGCTGAACTCATCACAACGTAAAGTTAATAAGTTTACAAATGTGCATTGTTACATGACAAAGCAAAAGTAAAAACTGAGTGCTCGCTCTAATAAGAGAACAGAAACTGCTGAAAGAATGTATTTGGCCATGTAGCAGTGGAAAACCTGTTAGATTTTGTGCCCTCATTTTCTGTTAGCCACAGGGTTCAAGGACTGCAGTTCTGATGTTATCTGTTTCCTATTAGAAACATGAGGGGTGCATTTTGAAAGTTTTATCTAGTCGTTCGACAGGATAAACCCTCTGCTTGAAACAAATGCCAGCATTTATTTTGTACTCTGTTACTCTGTGACTAGAAACTTCCAGTGAGCTGGTACAACATAACCTAACAAAATAAACTTTTATTTTTCTATAAAGTGAAGTTGGCACGAAATCAATCTCTTTGATTTCCAACTCACAAAATTTTCTTTAGTTTTTGTTCTTCTGTATTTCCAAGCATGAAAAAAAAATACTTATAGGACAAACCTCCAACAAACCTGACTAAAATCATCTTTCCAAGAGGAAAACACTATTATGAACTGCATATTCTTCCTTAGTAATACTACACAAATTATACATTAACAAATCCTTGGCTGACTTCATTTAGAGACAGGATGAACATACAGGTACTACAGTTTGAGCATACGAGCTTATATACAAGCATGCATATGAGCATACAAGGCTGCTGCAGAAGAGGGACTTTCAACAAACCACTTCATTTACATGATCAGGCAGTAGAAGGATGTAAAAGCTAAGATAGACTTGTCAATCTTAAAGCAAGCAGTGGTGAAAACACGAGAAGAGGCCAGAAGAGCTGAGTCCCAGCCTGTGTTGTGCATCGAGGGCCGATCCTCAGAAGCACCATGCACAGGATATGGCCCTGGACTGACTTTGAGTAGCAGAAACAATTATGTCTGTTTAATTTATGCCCTTATTTATCACATAGATTCTTTTACAAGAGATATCATTTCTGGTTCTGACTGCTCTGTTTTCTTCTCTCCTGTGATTGGGTTTCAAGCTTTCACATAGCACTAGATATTTTTTAATCATTTGTATGTGCTGTCAATCAGAGCAATAGAGTTATTTAAATTTTTGTGGGATTCTTGGACAAAAGTAGGTAATCCTTTTAAAGGTTACTCAACCATTTCACAGAAATTTTTGTTATTATGTGCACCTCCTTCCAAGTGTCCTGTTGACAAAATAGTGTCTCTGACAACCTCAAAGGAGCATCCCTATCTCCAGCATTCTCTCAGCTGGAGAGTCTACACTAGACCATGAGCACATGGATGCTGGGGTTAAAGCTTTGGTAACATCTCCATCTGGTTTGTTACACACACTGGCTAACATAACTTAGAATCAAAACCTAGTCATAAAATTAGTCCTGTCACCTATCAAGACAAATATTCATGCAAATTTTCAGAATCCTTGAAGACCTGAAATAGGGAAAAAAATCTGTTGTAATTTTCATTCACTGAAGAATTTATCTACTACATTGCATGAATGTATGCATATATGTATATATACAAGCAAAAGTAAGCATCCTTTCTGACCAAGGTAAGAAGAAAACATTGCAGTATGGTCTGTGCATTGGTGTGAACTGTCTGTGCATATTCTCTTTCCATCAGTCTTTCTAAGATAGTCCTGTGACGAACTTATAATTAGTCACATGGGTAAGCACTCATCAGATGAGTTTGGGCTGCAGCATCATGCCCTTAAATTTTGCATGACTTAATGAAAAGAAGCCTTTAGAGTCTTTATGGACTACTGTACTTAATTAAAGTGCAATCCTTAAAATGAATACAGAAAAGTGGCAATTACCCAGATGAAGAGTTTTTCATCAAGAAATGCTATTTTCTTTAAGATGGTTTGAAGGTCAGTTTCTTTTTGTTCAGCATGCACATTAAAAAACAAACCCAAAACCAAATCCACCTTCAATCTCTGGTTATTTAATTTAGAACTTTAAATCTAAGGATACTAATGTTCTTATTTAAAATGTTGTAATTTGTCTTTGTTGTCTTAAAATTTTAAGCTTAAAAAAACCCAAACAAAAACAATGGACCAAAAACAAGCAAAAAACTCCCACAAAAAACAAAACAAGGATGAATATGTAAATATAACCCCCACACCTCTGAATACATAAGAAAAATCTATCTCTAGTCAGTGATGTACCCACAGCATGGGTGGTGGTTTCTATCAGAAAAGCATGTTATTTTCTCACTTTCTCCTGGGCTGCCTTTCTGAACACTGTAACAAGGGAACACGCTGGACTTCTGAGAAGAGTAAGGCCTCTTTGAAGGTTTGCTTGGACTGTTTTCTCCAGAGGTCAAGTGTCAAGACCAGAATCACAGAATCACAGATTTATTAAGGTTGGAAAAGACCTTTAAGATCATCAAATCCAATTGTCGACCTACCACCATCATGCCACTAAACTGCGTCCCTAAATACCACATCTAGATACTTCTTAAACATCTTCAGGGATGGTGACTCCACCACTTTCCTGGGCAGCCTGTTCCAATTTCTAACAACTCTTTCAGTGAAGAAATTTTCCTGATTTCTAAATATAAGAATATAAGAAGCCACTCACTCATATAACAATCTTTAAGCAAATACTCAGTCTCAAAGTTTTCCCCATGTAGAAAAGGCTTTTGATATATTTTGCTTCATTTACAGGCCTGTTGAGCACTGATTTCTAAGAAATCTTTGCCCTGAGAGCTTATCTGATACCTCTGCACTAACCAAAGTTCTTAGCTATATGTGTGCCGTATTTCAAATTTAGGGTTTTTTTCCTGCCAAACCAGTCAATCTACAGACAGCAATTCTGAGCAAACAAGCACCCTAGAGACAGACGACTATTAGCTTAGGTAATATATTAGATATATTCCCTTCGAACACCTGAACTTCAGCTCTTATAATCTGGCACAAATATCCTTGAAACTTCTCAGGACTCCAGAGAAATTGGACAAAATTTGATAAACCAAAAACCAAAAGTAACCTAAATAATGGTTTTTGAAAGGTAAAAACTGGTGACTTACTCCTCATTATAATGGACAGACTAGAACTGCTTAATAAATGGCATTTAAAATCTACTCTTTTAGGGAAAAATAATAATAAGAAAATTCCATCCAGGATTGGGAAAGGAAATAAACTGCATTTGTAAAATAAGTAGCAATACTAATAAGGCAGATAACGTTGATAGAAAAGTACATACTTACCTAGGTATTCCTGAAATAGATTTTTGTAATTTATGAAATAACACAATATCATTTTTTTAATAGGACTTATTCTGAAGGATTTTATGAATGGAAACACATGATAGAAATGTATCTTAGCATGGTCCAGTTGCTAAACAAGACAAAGGTCAATCAAAAGAAGTGTCATTTCACCTGGCAAAATGCATTTATAGGGTTGCAGACACATGCACAAACACAGGCACTCCAGATCACTCATCTAGCCCTCAGCCCAACCTGCTTGTTTGAACAGCTGACCATGCCATGTACAGATGTGTATCTCCTACACTATCATTCCTACAGCACATTAAGTACTTTAACTTCAACTTCATGTAAACATACACACAACAGTCTGTGTCCAGTGTCTGTTTAGCATCTGAGCACCTCTTACCCCCATGTGCAAATGTATCTTTAAAGATTCTGGGTATTTTTATGAATTGCACCAGCTCTGGTGCATCATGGAAGAGGGAGGAGGTTTCTGTTTGAGTGTGGATGTACATATTTAACTCTGCCACAGCGATCAGTTCAACACCACTGAA
>VWZX01009016.1:37911-65628 GCA_013399015.1 Galbula dea | reverse complement strand
TCACCCATCAGCAGTTCTCCCACTTCTTTTCTGAGGGGGCCCACACCTCCCCTAATTTTCCTTTTTGGCATTAATATATCTATAGAAATGTTTACTGTTCCCCTTGTTCTTCCTGGCTAGATTTAATTCCCACTGAGCTTTAGTTTTCCTAACCGGATCTCTTGCTGCCTGGTCAGCTTCCCTGTATGCCCCCATTCTAGCTGTCCTTTCTTCCACTCCTTGTATAGATTCTTTTTATGAGATAATGTGTCCAGGATTGTCTTGTTCATCCAGGCATGTCTCTTAGCATTCTTTCCTGTCTTTCTCTTTGTGGGGATATTTATCTTCTGGACACGGAGAAGGTGATCCTTGAAAATTGACCAGCTGTCCTGGGCCCCACTTCCCTCATGGCATTGTCCCACGGTACTTTGGCCATCAGATCCCTGAAGCGGTCAAAGTCTGCTTGCCTCAAGTCCAGGGTCCTGAGCTTAGACTATATCCTCCTAGATGCCCTGAGGATCTTGAATTCTAGTGCTTCATGGTCATTGCAGCCAAGGTTGTCCCTGAGACTTATATTGGTCACTAGTCCTTCCCTGTTGGTAAGAGCAAGGTCCAGCATAGCACCTTCCCTAGTTGATTCCTCTACCATTTGGAGGAGTAAGGGAAGAATTGACAGACACAATCCTTTCCATAAGAAATCCTTGTCAACAGGCAATATTGATTCCAAACTATTAAGTGTTTACCTGTTAACTGCTCTGCTATCTTGACATATTTTTATCCCAGTGACTCTGCATACACTTTGCCAGGCTGATGCTAAACTATTACAGAGAAGAGCCTGATAAGACACATTCAAAAGTAACTTGATGTTTTGTTTGCAAAAGTAGCAAGCATTTGTGTCTTTATAACGTCTTATTTGGAAGTTTTTGGGTGAGTTTTCAACCAGCTCACCAGATGCTGACTGTCCTTTGCGGGGTCTTTACAGCACTTGAGTTCTCATCAACTTTAGAGTTTTGTGGCACAGCTAATTTCCATTTCTGTGCTGAGTGTTTGTGACTACCCTACTGCAAATTTTTAGTAAATATTAGTAAGCTTTTCCTTGAAAATGTATTCTTACGATTAGCAAACTTTGTAGCTCTGTGTGTATATATACACCTGTCTATATACACATACATGTATATGAGCTCTCTTTGCTCCTGATGTGTCGTCCCTTTCTCCTTGCAAGTAGGAAATAAAAGTAACTGTCATTCTCCTCTTCTTTCTGGAGTTCAGTTGTGTAGTAATGCAATAGTCATCTAGGATCATTTAGGTCAATACTAAGGGGTTGGGCTTACCATAGTACTTCCAGGAATCTAATTTAAAATCTAACAGCATGGAAAAAAAAACCAACCAAAACCATTGCTTGTTTGCTTCTTGACAGCTGAGTACTGGTCCAACACCACAGAGCCCTGGGGATTTCTGCTCACATACTTCTGCCTGCATTGTATGGCATGGCGTGAACAAAACATTCTCAGGAGACCGAGATGGTAAGAGAGACTCAGAAAATGGTTGGGTTTTGAGTCACTCTCAGTTATGTACTTTTGGCTCTTAATCTACTTTCTATGGAATGAAAGAAGTCTCTCTGATGATATTCAATACATGCAGTGACACAAAACAAAGGGCCCTCAGCACATGACCTGTTGGGGTGGGTCCAGAGGTCAGAAAAATGATCAGAGAGCTGGAACACCTCTGCTATGAGCACAGGCTGAAAGAGTTAGGGTTGTTCAGTCTGGAGAAGACAAGGCTCTAGGGACACCTTAATACTTGAAGGAGACCTACAGGAAAGATGAGAAGGGACCCTTTGTCAGGGAGTGCAGTGATAGGGATGAAGATTAATGGATTTAAACTGAAAGAGAGTAGATTTACCTTAGACATTAGGAAGAAATTCTTTACTGTAAGGGTGGTGAAATACTGGCACAGGTTGCCCAAAGAGGTGGTGGTTGTTCCATCCCTGAATGTCTTCAAAGGCCAGGTTGGACAGTGCTCTGAGGACCTGATCTAGCTGATCCCCCATAGTAGGTGAGTTGGAACCAGACAATCTTTAAGCTCCCTTCCAATCCAAACCATGCAATAATTCTGTGAAACAAGTCCATGGATTTGAAAGCAGATTTACCATGAACTTCTACTGGAGTGGGATATGTATCTGTGGAAATAGGGGTTCCTGTGTGGAAACACCTCCTTGTGTGGCTTTGACATCATATTCCTGCATAATCTTGGTATCAAGCATGCAAAATATTAGAAAGTTCAAACAAGAATAGTGAAAACCCTGGAAATGTGCCTGAAAAGTAAAAAGGCAAGCACCTTATTTTGCCATGAGTTTACATGATGTCTGTGTGCCAGTGCCTGCCTGGATACCCAAAGTCAGTCCTGCTTCAATCTAGCAGACATGAGTAGAAATGATGTTGGATGCTGAAGTCAGACAGGGGAGATATTTACCAGGGGACATGATGAACCTTTATTGTGGCTGTTTTGAATTCTCCAATATTGGAAGTTTTAGTTTGCTTTGTTGTTGCTGTGTGTTTTGTTGTTGGTGGTTTTGTTTGTTTGGGTTTTTTTGTGTTTGTTTGGTTTTGTTTTTTTTTAAAGAAATGAACTACAGGTATAAATGTTGTCATCCGATCTGACCAGTCTCGATGTTGTGTGAGTGGTAGGACCTGGAATGGCCACACGTGGTAACCATACATCATTACATCTCATGCTAAACATCCAGCTGTTTACTATGAGAGGAAGAAGTGCTAGTGCAAATAGATGTTAGCCTTAGTTTACTGTTCACCTCTGCTGTGATACAATTTATTAGTCACTTTTCTAGCAGGAGGTAGGCAAGCAAGTTTTGTCTTGAAGCAGAGCTTTATCTCCGGATGGCTCATTAGATTTGAAATGGTAGAGGGTGGTTTGATTTCAGAGGGGACAGGAAATCAATCAGGTTCAGAAAAAAATTTCAGGAAAGCTGTTTGTCTGGTTCCCTAACCTTACAGGTAGGCCTGAGTATTTGCTCACCATTGCAGGAGTGAGAGCACTTGTGCAGCTGTAATGGAGTCACCTATGGCCAAATAATATAGAGGATACTTGAGGAAATTGAGAATACTTGAGCAGGAAATTGGTATGTGGCATTATGGGAAAGCTTATTCGTATGCTCACAGCTGCTTACAGCCACATTCAGATAAGGTTTAGCATGCATCAAGTCCTGCAGGAAATAACTAGATCAACTCTGACAGCCTGAGAGTAAATCCATGGCACAAAGAGATAAGGGGTATTACTATTTCTTAGGTTAAGGTCTGGATCCCTGTAACTCTGAGAGCTTTTCTATTTTTATGCCAGCTTAATTTAAAGTTTTGTGTTTATTTGGCATTATCTGGTAAAGTTCAGTTGCAATTATTTTGCTTTTATCCTTTCCCAGACACATATATATATACAGTTGCATTCTTGTTTCCTGATAGCTCGAAGCAAAGTCTCTGATCCTCCTTGGCAGAAATCTTCAAAACTAATTTTCTGAGCAAAAAATAAAATGAGAAAAAAAATATTGGTGATAATTTTATCAGTGGCACAAGAATGGTGGTGAAAAAATCTTTGAGAGAGAAAAATTTGGCCAGAAAATTACTTTATTTCAGTGCTTGTGTAGAGTAGTTTGTATGCTGTGAAGCCTTAGGGATCCTGCAAAGATCCTAGGGAGAAGGAGAAGGATGGTTCTATAAGAGATAGGCAGTGTTACTGGGGTGACTCAGAGATTTGGTGTGAATAAAAAGAAAGAAATAAACACATTCAGCCCACATGTATGTGAACAAACTTACAGGTATCCACTGAAATCCCATACCACGTTTTGGATGGGGTTTGCAGGCCTGATAGCTTTTCCTGTCTATGAAAGAACTGCAAAAATCTTTCTTTTGTTCCTGTTCACAGCAGGTCTTGGAAAGTCAGCCCTTACCTGTGTCTTAAACTTTCTGAGGATAGCTAGTGTTTGAAAAAAGGTGAAAAGGTGAAAAGAAAACATGTTTGCACTGGATTGCAAAAACAAAGCTTTGATTATTTTAAAATAAAAGGAAAAAAAAACCCCAGCAGTTTTGCAGCTGTTCTCAGCTCTCTGTCCTCTCTGATGTCTCCTACAGCAGAGCTGATGCACAGTATTTCAGTTGTGGTGAATCAATGGTTGATGTGCTGAACACTCATATCTGAAAGAAAAGATGCCAGATATTTGGTGTGCTTCACTTCCAAGATGCTCTGCAAGGAAGTGATTGTTTTAACAGCTGAGACAAGTGGCAGGCACTGAAAAAGGACCGTAACTTTGACTTCTGACAAGACATTTAACCTTCCCTCTTCAAGGGTCTGTCTGTGAAAAGCTGGTTATTATGTTTTGTGGGGTTTAGAGATTAATGTAGCTGTGTCATTCTATGTTGTCCAGTGGATGCTAGCAGATGTGAGTAATGTATTTGTAGGATTTTTTACTGTCCTTGTAGAACACATTTGACAGCAGTCTCTAGCTCTGATCAGAGCTGTTACTGAAAGCAGCCTGCCTCAAATCAGTGAAGGATGTTACCGTGCCCATGAGAAAAAAGAAGAAAGGAGCCAATCTGTGTAGTAGTATCAGAACAGATCTGGTATGTTGGAGAACAGAGTGAAGTTGTGTGATGGGCAGAAAGCACTTCCTTTAGTAGGTGGCCACAGCATTACAACATCTTTGTTAGCAGTTCAGTGTCTCCTGGATTTGGTAAAGACAAGGCCACTCTTGCATTTTCTTTGGTGGGATTTATCCCTGTGTCTAGAGACATCTCGTCTTAGCAGTTAACCATCGACCATGGTTAACCCATTCCATGCGTGGAATGGGTTGCTGGGGTGCGGATGCCTATAGCACACATTTAGATGAGAAAAGTCCAGTGGAGGCAGTCCTCTTGAGGTGTATGGACATGTGTGTCATAGAGCAGCAGCTGGATCTGCAGGACTTACAGGACTTGCAGCTTGGTAGCTCAGCTACTCATGTGAGGGACCTGCCTTTGCATCAACGTGTTCATCTCCAAGGCTTTGTTTGAAGGGAGGTGAGCTGGGGACAGCAATCTTCTAAGTACCTGACTTCGTCAGCAGGAAACATTCAAGTTCAGGTTGGATAGAGCTCTAAGCAATCTGTTCTACCTGAAGATGTCCCTTCTCACTTCAGGAGGGTTGGTCTAGATGACCTTAAAAGGTCCCTTCCAGCCCAAGCCATCCTATGATTCTGTGATCAAGTATGTACCCATTAGTGGGGACAAGTCCATTGGTGAAACAAGTGCTGCTATATTATGATTCGTGTGAACTATTGCTGAATCAGGCCCAGGGAACTGTGAAAGTTGAGAAGTCAATGCAAGGACAATGAACCCTGTATCATCTATGAAGTATTTTTGTCACATGCCGCTGTAATATCACCTGCTAACAAAGGGATTATTTTGGAGAATGCACTATTGCAAGAGACCCCATGACTCAACAAGTCTAGTCCCAACTTAACCCATGAGGGTCCCAAGGCCTTTCTGAATCCTGCTGTTGTTTTCTGCCCATTATTGGTTTTGGGGGTCTGTTTGAGAACCTCCCTGCTGTGATGTCGAAAACTTTAAACTTGCTCATGATCAGCTTGTTCAGGAGCCATCACTGAGTGAGCAGTTCTTTAACTGTCTATGAAGAGTATCTATCATGCTCCTGAACCCACTTCCTTAGATGCAGATGGCTGCATTCAGCAAGGAAGATGTGAGAACAATAAACTTTGGATTTTTTGGTACATGTTGTTGCTGGTGACTGCATGTTTACTGAAGCAGGTAATGGAGTCAGGAAGTGTTTCCAGCATGGCTGTGGTGACCTGCTTGGTGCTCATGGCCATGCTCCTGCCTTTTTCCTTTTAGCTCTGTATCTCTGCTGTCTACACAGAGCTTTTGAGGCAAGGAGTTTACCTCTCAATGTGGTTATTGCAGTGTTTGTAGAATTATAGAATTGTTTTGGCTGGAACAGATCTTCAAGTTCATCAAGCACAACTGTTAACCCAGCACAGCAGGGACTATGTCTTAGCTGAGAACTCTAATGTCACCATAGAGCAAATAAAGAATAACAAATAAACCCATTTTTTTTTGCCATTAACTGGGAACAGAGACTTCTCTGGTGCTGATTACTTTGCTAACAACAGTCTGAAAAGGTAAAACATTTGCAGCATGGGGAAGTATTTAAGGTAATAAAACACAGGTATGTCTGAGCTATGCTGCCAGGAAATTTCTGCCTATGGATGAGTACAGGTGCAGCTGGGCTGTGCAGCTTCTCCATACCCTAAGGCAGGAGAGCCAGAGACAGCCCAGGGACACTGAGAGATGTTTTGGCAGGCCTGCAGCAATCTCTTTGAGGAGATTGTGGGCATGTGGGAGAAGAAATCAATGACTTTTGCAAAGGCAATTTGGCAGCATTTGAAGAGCTGAGCAATTGAGCCCTTCTGGATTTGTTGAATTAGATCCTTATCTTTTAGCAAGGGAGGTGAAGGTATCTTACAGAATTGGCATATTCGCTGCAACCATGCCCAAATTCAACAACAAGCTGTGTACTACAGGCTGTAATCATTGCTGCTCTTCTGTTCTCTGATACTTGGTTCTGATACAGAAAACCTGGCTTGCCACTCAAAAACTTAACTCTGTTGGAGTTGGAGGATATGCATGGTAGCCTGCATATTTACTGTTATTACATCAGTTATGAGTCTGACCTCTGCAAATACTAATTCTTTCTATCTAAAGTCAACAGAGATAATGGCTTCACTGGGAGCACTGTATTCTTGTAGGGTTCATACTGTTCATATTAAATATTAAAACTACTTAGGTTCAGCAGACTGTGCATAGATTTAAATCAAAAATTAAAAAGTGTTCTTTAGTTGTGCAACTTTTAAGTAAACAGAGCTGTAGAAACATCTGTTAGCTTTGATTTTAATTTACTGTAGAAAAGCTTACATCATAATAAATGATGTTGTGTGGTTTGAGTGTAATTTTGAATATGTCAGGAAGCCTGCAGCCAAATCATTGAAGTTAATGGTCGTTCTGCAATCAGCTTCACTATGTCTCAAATCAAAGGAACAATTATTGAATTTTAAGAGGCTGAAACACTGTGTTGTTTGCACTAAATCTCGATGCCATTTTGGATAACAGTAATGTTTTCCCTTGGAGACATGTACTGGATAGGGTTTCTGTTTCTGAATATAAAAACCAAACAGGGTTTCAGTGAAGTGCTTGAATTCTGATTTTAAAGGGGCTAGATGTATCCCAAAGTAATTTCAAACCTATTCTAAATGAAATAATATATTTCCTCTATTAGAGGTAGTATTACAGTGCAATCTTTTTTATGAATTATTGTAACTCAGTGGTGCACTGCAATGATATTAATTACAAAAAATAATGTACTGACATGGCTAATCTTTAAGGGAGAGGGAAAAAAAGAGTTTATATTTTTCTAAGGATGGAAAAGGAATGGGAAATGCCTTGTCCTTGCTTGTTCTGAGGCAGTCTCACTTCTACTGACCACTGCAATATGTACTGCAAGAACTGCAAAGGCATCTTCTTGGACTCCTCAGGATGAACTGGGAACCAGTAGGTCCAACTCCTAATATTCTGTGATTCTGTGTGTGATATATATATATTGTTCTTAGACCTTCTAAATTGGGGGTGGTAGTTGTTTTGTTGTCCTCCAGACTCTCAAGTTTTTTAAAGAGTCATGTTGTCCTAGACTGATTTTGCTGGTAGCCTCTTGCCATTTCTAAATTTGTATTTTCATTGAATCATAGAATGATTTGGCGTGGGAGGGGCAATTAAAGCTCACCTAGTTCCAACCCCCCTGTCATGGGCTGAGACACCTTCCATTAGACCAAGTTTCTCAAAGCCTTATCCAACCTGACCTTGAACACTTCCAGAGATGGCATATCCACAGCTTCTCTGGGCAACAGGTTTCAATGCCTTAGCACCCTCATAGTAAAGAATTTCTTCCCACTTCTAATCTAGACCTAGCCTCTTTCAGTTTAAAACCATTATTCCTAGTTGTATCACTAGACTCCCTGATAAAGAGTCCCTCTTCATCTTTCTGGTAGGCCTCCTTGAAGTACTGAAAGGACACTAATTATGGTCTCCCAAGAGCCATGGCTAGTCCAGGCTGAATCCCACCTTTCTCAGCCTATGCTCATAGCAGAGATGTTCCAGCACTTGGATCACTTTTGTGGCCTCCTCTGGACCCACACCAACAGGTCCTTGTCTTTCCTGTGCTGAAGACTCCTGAGCTGAACACAGCACTGCAGGTGAGGTCTCACCAGAGTGAAGTAGAGGAGGTCAATCATGTCTCTCAACCTGGTGGCTGTGCTGCTTTTGATGTAGCCCAGGGTATGGTTGGCCTTCTGGACTGAGAAAACATTGCTTGGTTGTGTTGATTTTCTCATTAACCAACATCTGTAAGCCCTCTGCAGGGCTGCTCTCAAGCCACTCATCACTCATCCTGCGTTCAGACCTTATTTTAAAATAAAATTTAAAAAAAATGTCTTCCCATAAAGCACTTCTGGAGCTGAGACCATGCCTTCCTAAGTTGAAGCAAGCCTCCTAGCTTTGGCCAGGTAGTTTCCTTTGCCATGAAACTGGTGTTTCGAGTTACCTGCCTAGTCTCTGGAAAGGAAAGGCTATGTCAGCCTGAGGCGTAATGGCTCAATTCTTGTGCCAAGGAAGGGAGTGAAATAGGACTCTTTTGCTCATGTTTCTATCCCTGCTTTTTTAATCAGCTTGGGCAAGTGTCATAATAAATCCATTGTTTCCCCAGGTCCCTCACTATGTGTTCAGATGGTGACAAAGCTTTTTGGCTTGACTACTTTTGCTGTAAGGATTGATTTGTGTTTAAGTTCTCTGAAATATTTGGAAGAAAACCAGAGACACACAGCAAAATATCTAAACATGATTGTTTCTATCTCTTTTTATGTAACAAAGACCAGATAGGGTGTCTCTTAGCAGACATAGTGGATCTGACCTCCTTGTGCATTTAACACTGCAAACCAGTCTGGGAATTTAAAATAATTTTTATAGCTCTTTGGTTAAATCAACATCTCATAGGCATCAATGTCTTTTAGAGGAGAGTTATTTGAATTTTTCTTTGCTTGTAATTTCCCATGGCAAATTGCTGGCTGGTAGGTTTTTTTTTCCTTCTTTCCAAAATTATTGACTTGCTGTCTGCTGTCTAGTCCAGAAAAGCCTCTCCCCTACAGGGAAGCACTGTCCCATAGCATCACTGGCGAGCTGTGAGAGCTTTCCCATCTCCCTCACATGGTGCATGACAGCAATAGATATAATGGACTCATTTAGGTAAGTCAGTAGTTGCTCAGTGTATCTAGTTTCTCTTGTGACACTCTGATGTTCGTGGTTGACTCCCCTACCTCTCAGATAATAAATGAAAGATGTTTCACCTTGTTGGCAGCACTGGCTTTTTGCCCATTATCTTTCTTGACATTGGATACTTGAGAAATTAAATTTCTGAGTTTCCTGGCTAAGTCCCTAATGAATATCATTAATTAATATGCTTTTCAAAAGAGGAGGCATTTTTACTCTTAATCCACAAGAGAATCTCTTTCCTTGGCTGCCCATGAGCAGGGTGTTTGCACGTTCAGGAACAGGTTGGTTCCTTTGTGATTCTGTCTGTCCCATGATTATGCATGTGGCTTTGCTCCCTAGGGAAAAGCCAGCAGGGAATGTGGGAAAGTGGGACATATTAAGTGAAGCTTTGTTGGAAAGTGCTAGCTGATTACGCCTCTCTTTTCTTCTGCATCAGTCTCTAGTCCACTATGAACAACCTCTGCCCTTGCAAGAACAGCAGATAGCTCATGTTTTGTCCCTCTTGACCTTATAGTTTCTCATCATCAACTTTAAACCCCTCTTTTTTTGTGCATTTTAGACTAATGCTCTTACATATTGTAGTCATCGTTTGCTCTTAGGTCTTCTTCAAGCCTTAAAAGAGTAGGTGGCTTCAGGTGTCAGCAGAAGACATGTCCACCTCTGTGCTCCCTACACATGCCCTTTGGCTTGTAATTCATTTTATAGCACTTTTCAGGGGAAGACCTAGTTCCAGCAGCAGCTAGGTTAATGAAAAGGACTATTATCTCTGCAGATGTTGAACATGTATACATGTATAATGTAATAAAGACATGCTGCTCACAATGCAGCTAAAAGTCAGGTGGAGATGCAGCCTGATCCTTTGGCAGGAATTAGAAGGAGAGAGTGACTGTGACACTCTCCCTCTCTTTTCTTTAAATCTCCTCTCCCAGTGCAAGTGGCATCCTTTTGTACAGATGCATATGGACTTGTAAACCTCAGCTGGGAAAAGGTATGAAATGTATGCATTTTAGAGATCAGGGATGGCTTTGGTTCTTCTGAATGGAGAAACAGGCACCAAGCTAGGGATGAAGACGATCAGGACTGGGGCAATGGGCACGGTGATGGTTACAATGTGTATGTGTCCTTGCTAGAGATGATATTGGAGTGAGAAGAGGGAAGCTTAAGCTGCTAGTTATCTTGGGCTGGGATGGTGCCTGGCCTCCACCGTAGACAACAAGTTCAACAGAGTGATATAGAATGACCTAATATGGACTAACATTCCCACTTCTAAGCCTATCTGGTGCCTTGGCAAGGGAGAAGCTGAGCAGAACCTGCAGCTGGTGCTTCAGCTGGTTTCTTAGTCTATGGAGGCTGGGAGCTGGGCAGGAGCAAGCAGAGCTGTGCTTTGGCTCTGCAAGGAGAAGCAACCACACGAATGCAGGCAGCAGAGACATGCTGCATGTCACTAGGACAGGAACAAAACTCTTGAGTTTGCTTAGATCTCCTCTGATTCAGGTGGTGCTTCAAACATCAATTGATCCCACTGACTTCAGTGCTCCTGTTCATGTGTTAAAGCTCACCATCCTCAGTATCTTGCAAAACTGAACACTTTTGATTTTTTTACACCTGCTACAGTGCCTGAAGAGACCTGCTTTTCTCTTCACATCCCTGCCTCTCGTTGTGATCTGTGATGTTCTTCATAGTGGGAAAGAACAGTGTCTTTTGAAATACTAAAAGCTGATGTAAGTCACAATCTATTTAAGAAATGCTGGATTTTATAGGCTTCTGGCAGAACAGAGATGTCAGAAAGTTTTAGGACGCAAGGAAGTAGGTTGATCCCTCCAGGGAGAAACAAAATAACTCTTGCACAAGATGATACAGAAGTCTCACCACCTGTGGGGATGCTCTGTAGTTGGTATAGATGGGGCCAGTGCTCTGAATTTTTCTTCCCACTTTTGGTGGTTGGCCTAATGTATACTGTGATCAAAAGGAATAGATGAATTACAGTCTTGGGGCTGAATCTCTCATTCTTTTAGAATCAGCAGAATTTGAACTGTTAGTCTTTAATGAAAAAAGTCTCTTGAATAAGAAACCATGTGCAATACTAGTGATTGTAGCTAATGCCTCAGTTAGGGCTGGCTGCACACCTCCTTTAAATAGAAATAACATCCTACAAGTTGTCTAGCTGATGGTCTAGTCCCTTATGTGTTGGAGTGTGTATATATACACTTGAAATTCCTTGTGTCTGTGGGTCTCATTTTCTTATCACTTTGCTAAAAAGCAGTTAAAGAAGCAGGTGAAAATGCTCCTTCCCTCTTCTCTCATATTGCAAAACTCTCTTGAACAACAGGGCTTGGATTACATTCTTCCCCAAACCATGCTGCACGACTCCTTTGGTGACAGTTTGACTTCTCAGATTTAAAAGCCCTCTGTTTATACAAAAAGCTGCAAGTAGAGATTTTTTTGAGCTTGTATTTGCTAGGTACATGTGGGGTCAGGATGACTTTCTGAGGGCACATAATTAGAAACACAATCACAGTTCAGTCTATTTTTAATTGTTGCTAATTGTTTTTTAGCAGTGCTTAGACCTTGTGAATTAAATTGATAAAAAAGAAGAGCACCTCTTTCACCAAACTTACAAGCTTGTTCTTGTAAGGGCTCTGTCTTACACTAGCATCTTTACATGCTGTTTCTTCCCAGGCTTGTGGCTTTTAAAGCAACTCATGGCTGTGAACAAGCCTTAATGGATTACTGCATGTATGACTTGCCAGATGTGGGCACCTGGAGCAGATCCTACATGTCTGGTGGGAGCCCTCAAATCAGAGATATCACAGGCCCAAGGCAAAGTAGATAAGAACATTACACTCTCCCAGCTCCTCCTTATTTCAGTCACAAGTGTTATCAGGTTAAAAGCCTCTGGGAAATTCTTGAATGTTGAACCTTTGTTGAGCTCTGTGGTCCTGCAGCAACTCTGGCACCTGAAGCTGGATAAGTAATGCTTAATGCCTGGTTGGTTGTCTCCTAGGAGGTGCAGGTGAGCTCCAGGAGGTGCCAGGGATGCTGGTGAGGTTTGTGCTCTTGTGTCTGCTTGTTTGGGCAGGGGGTGAGGATTCATTCTGATTGTGGAAAGTCATACAAATTCCTGTATTTATATGGGTTTAAAATCCCAAGTTTCAATCTGTTCTTGAAAGATCTAGTTACCTTTTTCAGGCAAATTCTGTTAAGAAACCTCATGTTTTACTCTTGCTTTCAAGGTTTTTTCTTGCTGTCTTGAGTAAAGCAGTTTCCGCAGTCCTGAGTTTGAGATGGCTACAGGTGCTGCTATTTCGAGGCTTTTGAGGGCTCAGGGTCTATAGCCTGCTGATGGATGCCTACAGTTCCCACGGACTGCTGCTCCTAGCGGGACACTTCACATCTCACTGCATTTTGGTAGGGAAATACTTCTCTTAGCTAAACCCCATTTTACCAGCAGAGGCCGTTACGCCCATACACTTGAAGGCAACGAGCTCCTACTGAAGTTGAATGAAAACATTTCCAGTCTCTCTGTGAGATGGATCGAACTCTGTACCTCAGTATCCCCAGCTGCTTCTCGCTGAGCTTTTGGGCTGATGGGATTGCATGCTTATTTTTTTTGTTTGAGTTTAAAAAATAAAAAGGTAATGATTAGGCTGACTGGGGCTGGTAGAAAAAGCAAAACTCTTAGTAGGCTTTGTGAGGTCTGATTAAACCTGTAATGACTGGTGCTCCATGCTGGTAAGCAGCTCCCCAAAACCAACTCTGCCCAACCTGGTGCATTACTCATGTACATGGGAGAGAAAAGAAGTGGCTCTAGTAAAGGAATCGTCTGGTGTTTATTTATTTTTATGACATTAAATACCTTTATTTTATGAAGGAGGTGGACTGTGTGTGGACCTGAAAGGAGGTTGTAGCAGGGTAGAGGTTGGTGTCTTCTTCTTGATTACCAGTGAGAGGATGAGAGGAAATGGCCACAGGTTGCATCAGGGGAAGTTTATATTGGGTATCAGGAAAAATTTCTTCACTGAAAGAATTGTTAAGCTTTGGAACAAGCTGCCTAGGGAAGTGGTGGAGTCACTGTCCCTACAGGTGTTTAAAAAACATATAGACGTGGTACTTAGGGAAATGGTTTAATGGCATGGTGGTCATAGTTTGACAGTTGGACTTGGTGATCTTAAAGGTCTCCTCTAACCCTAATGATTCTGGTTTTGTGTGTCTCCTGAAACAAGAGACTTCACTCCACATGCCTTGGGAAGGAGTGGGGTATGTCAGCTGTGACGTGTAGTACGTGGGCACAGGACATCTGGATTTTATGGTAATAGATGCAAAATAGGAACTACCTAGAAAAGAATGAACTAAAGAAAAGGTGTGTTCATGCCTTGCCTAAAACTTACCTAGTAATTATTATTAACAATAATCTCATTGTCTAATAATGGGATAATTCTAGATTAAGCACTGTACAGCACCCCAGGAAAAAAAAGTTAGAGGTGAGTTAGGACCTTGAAGAGTGTCATTCTGACCTCTTGTACTCCACGAAATCTATTACAATTCAAGAAGTCATCATAGGCTCATAGTGCTCTGGTGGGTTCTGGCCAGAGTCTTTTTGGGAGGTGAGTTTGGGGGAATCTCTTGCTGAATGCAGGGTAAGAATATAAACCCATATAAATACTGTTGACAGTTGTAACTAATGGTTCTCACCAATAGCTTGGTTGCTTTCCCAGTAGTTCTTTACGCACCAGTAAACCCCATTGTTCTTCTCCCAGCTGTTATTCACAAAAAGAACAAAAGGGAGCTAGAGTGTTCTCATTTAATTAAAACAACAGATGAAGGAAGAGTGTGGAGCAAATTTTGAATAAGCCATGGTAAATATCTCTTCTTCCCCATCATTTTGGTCCATTTGATTGATAGAGTTGATTTATTTCTGGCTTATACCTGAGGTCCTGCTCCGCTGCACCAGGCAAAATCAAAGTGTAAGTCTCAGAGGGGTGGTTCTCTTTGAGGTAACTACTGTGGTGTCCCACTGGTGCTTTCAGTGCCTCAGATCTTTCTTCCTGACACATGATTCATTAATCGTATTATTTCTGCAAATGGAGCATGACTTCAGCACTCTCTAGGGGTGCACCAGCCTGAGACTGCTCCCAGAGGTGCCCTGAGCTTCCTAAAACTGAGTCTCCCAGCACAGGAGGGAAAAATACGTCTCTTCTAGCCCAGCATCTCTGCTGTCAAATGTAGGTAAGTTAATATAAAGGTGGGAGGAAGCAGATATTAGGAAAAATCGTTTAGGGCTAGAAGGGACCAATCTTGTACCTGAATGACTTGGCCTGAGCAATTGTAATGCTGCATTTTGGCCCTCAATGTGGATGCTGTCAGCGTTTTGTTGCATAGAGCTGGAGCTATCTGAAGCAGCAGCACTCAAGGACTGTGTATAATAAAGTGTTGACCTCATGAAAGCACGACAAAGATATGAGCTTTACTTTTTGGAGAGATCCCATGTTTTTGCTATTTCTGAAAGTGTGTTTTTTGTTTTGGTTGGAAGAGCTTACTTTTCTGCAGACAAAACCTAAATTCAGCTCCCAGCTTTAAGTTGAGATCTTTGTGCCTGCAATTTCTGCCGTGGGCTGATGGCTGTCACAAACAGAGGAAAGGTAACTGTTTTGAATGTGGAGCTCTGCAAGGCATCTTTCTGGGGAAATGTGCTGTATCATCAAATATCTCCACAGGATCCTCAAGGTCCCTGGGGCTGGCAGCATCCACATACCTTTGGAGAAACATGCCCTTGATGCCTGCTGAGCCAGCTGTCCCATGCTCGGTCTTTGAAGTGCCATGCAGAGATGCACTATGTGTCTTATTTTTGCTTTCCAGAAAATAAAGACCTGAAAGTAAATGGGGGATTTCAGGTCCTGTGGTGATGTCATCTCAGGAGTTTGGCAAGTGAGAGCTATATTGTAAGGAAGGGCAGTGATTTATCTTTTTCTTTTTGATTTTAAGCCTTTGGAAAAGCTGTTCTTGTGTTTCAACCCCCACCTGTGCTTTAACTTACATGGAAGCTGTCCCTGAATACTTCACTTCATGATGCTTAATTCAGCAACAGAAACCATTAAAAATACAGTGCTTTAAAAAAAATATTATTCACATTATGTTGTTGGGTACTGATGCCAAACACTTGCTGAGGAGGGTGGGACAGACCTCCACTAACCTTGGATCTTCTGGTTTTCCCCATCCGCTCCTGCCTGGGCTAATGCTGCTGTCATCCTACTTGGGCCACATATGCTGCCATCAAAACATCTGTTCCTCATTTTCCTGATAACCCACCACTGATGCCATCCCTCTTTTCCAGCCTCGTTCCTGGAAACACTCAGATTTATGTTGCTGGCATTTTAAATCGTATGTATTTAAGACTTAGGATGGCTGAACTCTGACTTACCATTCTTTATGGTATCATTATCTTGGGCAGCATACCGTGAGAAAAATCACAATTAATTCATCATTTGAGGAAGCTGTGGGCTGAGTTATCCCATAGCCAGGGTGTGTGGTAGCAGGAGGTTTCCTACAGCCCTGACATAAATTCAGTTCTTGATTCTCCCATTAGTGCGATTTAGTGCCAGGCTGCCTGCTCTGCTTGGTATGTACGTTAGTGTTATACCAGAGAAATTCAGTATGGTTTCCTATATCACAATTATGAATTAAATGTCATTTTCTATGACAAACCCCATAACAGCACATTTGAAGAAGAGATGATTTTTCTTCTTTTCTCTTTCCGTTCCCTGTCAGACTTCAAATCATCTGCTCCTGACTGCAGCTGAGATTGTCTTGGTCTCATGGTGTTTGTCCCTCCCTTACAGGCCACAAAAGATGGCTGGAGCCACTGCAGGGCTGGATGCCATCCAAGGCTGAAGAGTTGCGGCTGTACACTTACGTTGTCATGGGACTTGGACCATGATTGCAGAGGTGAGAGAAGCTGAAGGACCCTCAATCCCTTCCTATGTTCAACTGGCATAACTGTCTCTGGGCATGGGAGTAACACCTGTGTTGCACTAGATGTTAAGTAAGACATGCTGACATCCTTGGACACTAGTGAAGTACTGGACATGCTTCATGATCCTAACCATGATCTTCCACCATTTATTTTTCCTGTTGTCCACCTATCCCAGCTGTCAGATGCATGTGTTTGTCCTTATGCTCAGTTATTAATCTGAGATTTATTTTTCTTTGGTTGGTCAAGCTGGGCTATTATAATAGCACCTTGTATAAAGTGCATTTAGTCTCGACTTCTGACCGTTGTATTTATTGAGCATTGATTTTTTAATTTGATTGGAAGTGCAGCACAGTAACCAGTGGTTGGAGGAGCTGGATGCAGAAGTGCATTGCTGATGCTATGAAGATCTCCAGATAGAGATCCTGGGGATGTTTGGTTTTCCTGATCATTGGCTTGTATGTCAAGAAAAAAAAAATCCACATGAAGTTGAGACCTTTGTTATCAGTAAGGTGATCCTGACAACATTAATAATGGAGAGGAAATGCAGACCAGTGTGATATGGTTGCTTGGTGGGTCTCCTTTTTCACCTGCCCATCTGTCTTATAATCACATGATTGGAAAGCACTAAGTAATTTTTCATGAAGTTTCTGAAGCTGCTGTCTGTCTTGAGGAGGAGAAATGCTACTGTTTTCCCCTGTCCTGAGCTGGCATGTGAAGGACAAGTAGTGACTTGAACATGTGCCCTCATCTGACTGATTTTCCAGGGAGCTACAACCTTGATTGGCATATCCTGATACCATAGACCCAGATTGTCAACTGACCCTGAGTAGAGGCTGAGGCAGCTCTGAAAAAAAAGAGAAAGTTCTTAGCGCAGACCAATGAATTAATAATAATAACGAAAAGGAGAAAACCCAAAGACCTGAAGAGACAAAAGAAAGAGGAAGGTACCTCAGTCAAGGAGGTGAAGGAAGGCAGGAAGAGTCAGAAGTTGATCTGTCAGCACCAGTGGGTTGGTAAGGACAGGAGACTCCAAGACATACCTACGCTGGTTACTGGGGAGGAAGGACACTGTGAGAAAAGGGCAGCCCAGCCTTAGTCAGGGAGAGGAGGACTAAAGGACTTCATCGATTGGTAAAGAAGCCAGAGTAAGTGGCAGAAGTGAGGTTAAGGCAATCATAGAGTGCTGTTAAAAGTGTAGAGGTGAAAAAATATGACATGAAAGAAAAGACTAAAAAGAATGAAGTAGAAGAGGAGGAGGAGGAAGAGGAGGTAGAGAAAGAGGTAGATGAAGATGTAGTTGAGGAAGATGGGGAAGATGAAGGCCAGAAGAAAAAAAGCAAAAAGAAATCAAAGTCTGAGGACTCAGAGATTGATAAGGAAGTGAAGAAAAAGAAAAAAAAGAAGCATAGAGAGTATAGCAGTGAGGAAGAGGATGACTATGAGCACAGGAAGAAAAAGAAAAAGAAAAAAAAAGGCAAAAGAAGCAAAGAAAAGAAGAAGAAGAAAGGTGACAAGTCCAAGAAAGGAAAGACAGATGATAATTTTTTGGAGATGTATGAAGAGGAACTTCGGAACTATCATTCAGACTCCTCTAATGCGACAGAAGATGAGTACAACAAAAAAAAAGGTCAGCTCTATTGTTTCTCATCTCATGTCTTCAGTAGGCAGTTACGGTGCTGGCCCTGCCACTTCCTGTCTTGGGATCCTTCCTTGGGGTGCAGGCATTTGTCTCTCCTGTGTGGGAAATATTTCTGATTAAATAAGAATTTTTACTATGTGAGGTGGCACTGGCAGATTTTGTCTCTATTAGCTTTTCAGTTTGTGTAGTCACTTTGCCCTGTGCATGGTACTGCTGTAATTACATTCTCCTAATTAATATTTGCATTGTGGTGCCACTCAGAAGCTGCAAACATCAGATGTGGATAAGCTGGAGAGGGTCCAGAGAAGGGCCAAGGAATGGGAACCTACCATATGAGAAAAGGCTGAGAGAACTGGGTTTGTTCAGCCTTAAGAAGGATTAGAGGAGCCCTTATCACCATGTTTCAGTGTTTAAAGGGTGGCTAGAAGAAGACAGAGTCTCCCTTTTTACAAGGAGTCACGTGAAAAAGACAAGAGGGAATAGGTAGGGGAGATTCCGACTGGACATGAGGGAGATTTTTCACAAGGAAAATCAGCTTTTGGAATAATCTCCCCAGCAAAGTGGTGGAGTGCCCAAAATTGGACACTTTCAAGATTCAGCTGGATGGGGTGCTGGGCTATCTTGTTTAGACTGTGCTTTTGCTAAGAAAGTTTGGACTAGATGATCCTTGAGGTCCTTTCCAAGCTGGTACTCTATGATGGCTCCTCTAGTGTAAGCAGGATACATAGCAAAGATGGACAGTCCTGCTCAGGCATATACAGCAGGAACGTTCTGGTGTTTTCAGCAATCAGAAAAGCAGCCAGTGGACAGCTTAAGACTGATAATGAAACTTGAGGTCCAGCACAACATCTGTTTGACTGCTGTAACCAAATAGGCTGGGGAAATATTGCTACTTGTGTCCAAACGTTAGTACTCTGTTGGTACTATAAATGGTCCACTCATTTTATATGCACAGGGTACCTTAGTTCAATGCTCGATGAGCTGTACAGTGACTTAAGGTTTAAATGTTGTAGCTGGTTTCATTAGAAGAGTATGATCTGGAGGAGAATTGCAGCCATCAGCTTGGCAACCTGTACACACCTTGTGGAAAGTTGCTGCACTTTGGCATTTTATCTGCTAGGTGGCGGCTTGTAATCCTCTCCTTCACAGCAAACCTGCAGCCCTGTGTCAGAGAGGTAAGGGAGCTGCAAGCCAAATAGCAAAGACCCACGGTGTAGTTCGATGACTAAAAGAAAAAGGCCTCAATATGTAGGATGATGTTCCTAAGCACTGCAAGGTTACCTCCTTATCAGAGTGATGGGCAGCAAAGAGGTAATGGACTGCTAAGGGGTGACAACAGCTGCCCATTACCTGTGCAATCAGATCTTAGCATGACTGGGGCGTGACACTTAACCTCTCAGCACTAGGGTTTCCCCTGCATTATTTAGAATAATAACATGGCTGGTATGTCACAATTTGGAGAACCAAGCATGCTTGAGGAATCTTGTAAAGCATCTCATGACCACGGTGTGGCTATACACTAACTACAACTGATGCCTTCCACAATGGTGATGTGTGACTGTACTAGGGAAAGAAAAAATTATTCAATTGCTCTGATGTATGAGAATTGAGGCCCTCCCATAAATGCTATAGACCATGCACGTAACCTATTTAATTTGTGAGACAGAGGTTATCTCCTTTTATATAACATTTTTTTTATAGTAGGGAAATAATAACTACTATGCATTTTAAAGAGAAAATGTCTAGCAAATGTTTGTCATAACCTCTCCATAGTCTCCTGCTTAGCTTTTTAACCATTTCTGCAGGGGAAGTAATAGCTTGTGGTTAAAATATTGGGGAATGAGCTAAACAGGGACTTGATGTGCACAGTCCCTATCAGAAGTTAAAAAAATCCCTTTGTCCAAAACTTAACCACACTTAACTCTCATGAATGACAGGACCTTCAAGAGACTTGTCCTGTGCACCAGATTCCATGTGTAAACCACTGGTTACTCCCTTGTATCATGGACTCTCCTCACCTTGAGATGTCTCAGTATTTTGCATCTTCAGTTTCAAGATATTTATGGAAGTGAGTGCATATGTATATGAGGGAAGGAACAGAGGGGAAGGGAGAGAAGGATGTTGGGTAGGGCATACACAATCAAGAGCCACTGAGGTTTTCCACCAGTGAAATCTATGACTGAGCTATTTGGCATCAAAAAAACCAAAAGCTCAGGAGCAAACTCTAACTGCCCTCTCCTCTTGCTTGCATTTCATCTCTTCCCACTGCCATGCATTGTGCTGCTGCTCCTCCTACTTTGATTCAAAACAGCAGATTTTTGATGTGACCTAGTCAGAGGCCACTGCTGTTTTTCTTACAAAAAAACATTGACTGCTGTTGGTCAGGCTTTTGAGAAACATGTAAGCCTTGCAAAAATCCTCCCAGAAGCTTTGGAGAAGTCAGTTGCCTTTGGTACTTGTGAATATTAAGTAGAAATATATTTCAGTCTACAAGGTGTGATTCCTTTTGTGGTACAAACAAGACAGAGGTGTTGTAAATGTTTTATAAGCAGCAAGTCAATGGTGCCTGTGTCATTTCATATCCTCTTTATCTTACTGTATTAGCAAACAGGAGGAGGGATCCTCCACATCACAGTCCATCGATGACTGAAGAACAAGGCAGATCCAGCTCCTGGGGAAAGGAAAACAAAAGATATCAAATGACTGGGTGATAGTGTGTCTGTGAAAATTATAGCAGAGACAGCAGTCATTTTAAACTAGATTGCAGCTGTTGTCCATTCCTGTGATCCTGGTGTTAATGATATTAGTTATTTATTAAGTATTTGGAAGTTACTTTTACAGTGCTGTACGGAAGGCTCTGGCAGGACCTTATTGCTGCCTTTCAACACTTACTCTTTTCTAAGAGAGATGGAGAGAGACATTTTAGCAAGGCACTTAGTGACACAACAAGGGACAATGGTTTTAATCTGAAAGACAGTACGTTTAGATTGGGCATAAGGAAGACATTTTTTACTGTGAGGGTGGTAAGACACTGCAACAGGTTGCCCAGAGAAGTTATAGATGTCCCATCCATGGAAGTGTTCAAGGCCAGGTTGTACAGGGCTTTGAGCAACCTGACCTAGTTGAAGATGTCCCTGCCCATGGCAGGGGAGTTGAATTAGGTGATCTTTAATAGTCCTTTCCAATCCAAACCATTCTATGATTAATTGTCAATAATAGCGCAATGTGGCATACTGTGTACTGTAGACTTTACTGGCGGAATCAGTAAATTTAAAGTGCAACAGATATCCAGCGACTGTTTATATAGCACCCTGGTTGCCTAAGGCATCATCAAGGCTTCTGTATGTACAGGATACCTGAGGTTTAGAATGAATGTCTGAGACATAAAAGCAACTCTCTGCAGGAACTCCATCTCATAGAATCATAGAATTGCCAGAGTTGGAAGGGACCTTAAAGATCATCTAGTTCCAACCCCCCTGCCTCGCAGAGACGCCTTCCATGAGATCAGGTTGCCCAGGGCCCCATCAAGCCTTGTGTTAAAAGCTTCCAGGGATGAGGCTTCCACAACCTCTCTGGGCAACCTGTTCCACTGTCTCACCACCCTAGCAGTGAAGAACTGAAGTGGTTTGCATCCATTTCCCCTAGTCCTATCACTACCTGACCTCTGAAAAAGTCCCCCACCAGCTTTCCTGTTGGCCCCTTTCAGATACTGGAAGGCCACAAGAATGTCTCCTCAGAGCCTTCTCTTCTGCAGACTGAACAACCCCAACTCTCTCAGTCTGTCCTTCTCTACAGGGCTGCTTTCAATCCCTTCATCTCCTGGCCTTGATTGATACTGGGTATTGTCCCAATCCGTGTGCAAGCCCTTGCACTTGGTCTTATTGAACCTCATGAGGTTCACATGACACCATTTCTCAAACTTATCTAGGTCCCTCTGGATGACATCCTGTTCCTCAGACATGTCAACCAGTTCTCAGCTTTATATCATCTGCAAATTTACTGAGGGTGCACTTGATCCCACCATCTGTGTCACTGATGTTAAACAACACTGGTCACGGTAGAGACCCCCAAGAGACACCACTTTGTCACCAGTATTTGTGATCTTAGTATTAATTAAGGAGTACTTATTAATATTTTTATGTAGACAAAGAAAAATCTTTGACCTGGCTGTTAGAGATCCCCCACTACACATGTGCAGCCCCACTAGAGTTTTAAAGTTGCCTACAGATGTCATGTTGCAATGGGATCTTACAAATTGCGAATGAAAAGTTAAAATGCTGCAGTTTGGGCTTTGCAAGGAATCACAGTGGCTCTTTGACCTCGGTGGTCAGCCACTGACCTGCAGCAAGGCTGCTGCCAGTCACTGGTATGGAAAAATCAGTATTGTAAAGCAAATGAGTGTATATATGTTATCAATTCTTATAAATATTTAAAGGGTGGGTGTCAAAAGAAAGGGGCCAGACTCTTTTCAGTGGTGCCAGTGGCAGTATAAGCAGTAATGAGTGCAAGCTTGAACCCAGGAATTAGAATCCCTCTGAATGTGATGAAAAATAGCTTTTCTTTGAGGATAACAGAGCACTGGAACAAGCTGCTGAGAAACATTATGGACTTTCCTTCTCTGGAGAGATTCCAAACCTGCCTGGACATGATCCTGTGCAATTTTGGAGAGACACTTCTTGCCTGGGTAGAAAGCAATAGGACAAGGGGAGGTCATAGAATCATAGAACGTTAGGTATTGGAAGGGACCTCCAAAGATCATCTAGCCCAACCCCCCTGCCAGAGCAGGATCACCTAAATAAGGTCACACAAAAAAGGACAGTAAGCAAACAAACCAGGATCATTAGAAGTCCAGCTTACAAGCAAGGCCACACGAAGGTATCAGTTTTATCTGAAGACGTTTATCTGCTTCAAACTGAAGGAGGGAAGATTTAGATTAAATCTTAGGAAAAAAATCTTTACTCAGAGGGTAAGGCACTGGAACATGTTGTCCAGAGAAGCTGCAGATGCCCCATCCCTGGCAGTCTTCAAGGCCAGGTTGGATGTGGCCCTGAGCAACCTGGTCTAGTGGGTGGCATCCTTGCCCATGACAGGGGGATTGGTGTTAAATGATCTTCAAGGTCTCTTCCATCCCAGGTCATTCTAAGAATTCTGTGAATTTGCTCTAGGTGAGCCTGCTTTGGCAAGGCGGTTGAACTAGATGATCCCCAGAGGTCCCTTCCAACCTGTACCATTTTGTGAGTCTATGATATAAACCTTCCAGAAAAAGCCCTTGCTGGTATCTGAAGGTTTAGGCCCCTGCAGAGGCCTTCTTTCATTTGGGGCTGTCTGCTCAGGGAGTGCACACACAGGGCTAGTTGTAGCAAACACTTGTGTACCCCCCACCTCTCCTTCTCCCCAGACAGGACCAAGCAGCCCCAAGCATATGCAGAAGCCATCCTAGTTACGCACATTTGGGATGGCTCAGCCCAGCTGGCAGCACCAAAAACAGCACTGAGAAACAGCTGTAGGTGCCAACCTGCCAAACACACTGCACAGCTGATGCCTGTAAAACCCACTGACATGAGGCCTGCAGTTTCCCAGCATTGCTATTCTCCTCACACCCAAAATACCTAGATCTGAATGGAATAACAAGTTCAGTTTCATACCCCCTTATTTATCTGTGGCTGCTTTTAAGACTGAAAGTTTGGCTTTTGGACTTTAAAGGAAAATATCTGAGAGTTCCTGAAGAGAAACTGAACATTTCTCTGAGAAGCAGATGTTAAATGCAAGTTAATATATCCAATTCTAGATGTGTTCCTCCCAACCCATGTGTTTTACCAGCCTGGAGTTAATGATCTGTAACAGCTGAGGTGTAAGTAAGGCAAGGTGTCCTCTCTGAGGAAGGTGACCTTTAGAGGATGCAGGACTAAAACTTTATTGTATTGGAATAACTTAAGAAGACTTGTTTGCTGTTTGTGTATGAGGCTTTTTTGTTTGTTCGCGTTTTTTTTAGTTTGTTTTTGTTTATAACCCATAGGAAACTAAGTATTAATCTTTTGTTAGAAAATACAAGGTTTATTTGGGTAGATTTTAATTCTCTAGTTGCAGAAAGAAAACTGAGGAGCTGCTTTTGCTCACAGGTACAGCAATTCCCTCTACTGGTAAGCCAAATTCCCAGTTTCTGGACTGCATTTTTTTTTTAAGGACCATGAGTTTTGTTCACATTTTACTTTATAAAATACATCTCTTTTAGGCTATCCATGAAGCTATGTAAGATAGTGTCCCTGGCCACTTGGACAAATACAGGAATACCGTGCAGTCAAAACAGCAGAATTATCTCTTCTGCCTAGGAAACCCTGTACTGAACTGTAAGGGACTAAGCACTAACAAGGAACCAGAGTAAGTCAGACTCTTATTCCAGCTTGAGTCAATTTCCTGCACAGCCTTAGACGAGTCCCGGGAAAGCAGAGGCTGGTGGGGAGGTTGGTGTTGAGAGCATCTGACCACTGCTGGCATGGTATGATTTACCACAGGCTTCCATGTCAGCTGTTCAGGATATCCAGGATGTAACTTCCAAATTCACAATATACTTTTTGTCCAGTTAAGACCTCCTCTTGGCTGAGTGTTGCTATACTAATTTATTCTTAGTGCCTAATGTGCACAGATGTTTCCCCAAGCATTGTCTTCTGCCTTTGCTTTTTCTTCTTTCGTAGACACCGCTGTGCACCACAGTGTCACAAATACCTGAGTGACAACACTTAACAAAGAGTCTGAATATAGTAATTGTGGCTTTTGTTGACAGATTTCTATGCATTGCAAAACTTACTGGATACATCAACCCCCTCGCCCCCAGTTCTTCATCATTGCTGTAATCAAATGTGGCTGTTAGAAATTCTTGCTTTTTTCAACACTTCACCCCCTCATGTTCAGATCTGCTGGATTTTTCCACAGCAGTTTGGTGTCATCCATTTTACAGATGTCAGTATCATAGTAGTATCTCTATTAGACTTGCTCCATGAGCTACAAGTGTTAGGAGACATTTTCAAAGAAGGAATGCGTAAGAAGTGTGAAGGTCATAGTTTGTATCCATCCATGTTTCTTTGTGTTTGCTCTTTTTTTAAAAATGTTTTCTAACATGCCAGTTAGATAGTAGTAGCTGTCTGTTATGAATGCTTAAGTCATGGAGTTATGATTAATACATAATGACATCTAACAATGTGCATGTAAACATAAGTAACACATAATTTGTATTTGTAACAAGCTTCTGACAGATATCTGCCCCTGCTTATGCCACATATCAGCCAGAAATGTAGCTAGAAATTGAGTCTCAGAAGTGAAAGGTGCTACTTCCTTAGCTGAGATCTGCCAGTAGTGGAGTGTCACTCTCCAGCTTGCAGATGGTGTGCCTGCCATGGGGCAACTGTCCCTCCTCGTGGCATCATCTGGTCTTCGCATGCCAGTGGCTTTGTCAGCTGTTGATTCCTGAACATGATCCTGCTGGATTCACTGCCTCAGGCTGAGTGGTTTTGAATCGTGTCATTGTCAGTGTGTTTTTCACTGTAAAAACAACTCAGCTATTCCTCAGAAACAAACTGAGAAATGTCTTGTCTTGCTTATGTCAGGGAACATTCAGCATGCAGCACCTGCAGTGCCTCCAGCCCAAGGATGCTGTGGGAAGGGATGAGCAAAAAATGATCTTTGGTGAAATTGTTCTTCCTCCTACCTGGGTTTTGGGGGTCAGGGCTGGCAGCAAGGAGAGCTCTCCTTGATCTTCTCTTCTGCTGCCTAGGTAACTAGAAGAAAGTGGAACCCTTTTTTCTATCTGGTAACATAATAAGCAGTGGGGAACTGGTTGTGTTTTGCAGATGCATTGCTCTACCACAGACATTGGTCAGTGCTGCAGGTAAAATCATATTTTTACGAGGCTGCATGATAGATTCCTCATTAGACAACAATGTCTAACATTCCTGTTCACAGCTGATTCAGAGACAGCCCATATCCTTGGAAGACTCTCCTTGTCTATAAAAGATAACGAAATAAATGGAACAGGTTTTTCTTGCAAATGTTTGTCTCCCCTGAGGCACTGTGTTTTCCTCCAGCGTAATTTAAACTTGAATAACAAAGACGTAGATTCCTAAGCTAATTCTACTTTGCTGTTCCAGCAAAGAACTGCTAAGGTGATGCTAAGGCAGAAGCACTTTTAAGTGATAGATGGAGCACCAGATGAATTGAATTTGACTTCCTGCTGTGCATGAGAACAGAATGTTGACTTTGCAATAGCTGATGAAGTGAAACAAACTCCAAATCACAACTAATCTTGCCTGTGGGAACAGACAGTACGGTATTCAGCTTTGGATTTATATTTTCAGAGATAAATGATGTTTCAGAGCTCAAGATAACACTATTTGTGCATACTAGTGGTAAGTTTGCAGAAAACTTCCCTAATTCATGTCTGCAAAGTGTCTTGAAATGCAAGATACTATTAAATCTGCAATTCTATGTATAATCTGTGAATACTAAAATGTATAACAGTGTGCAGCTGGTCTAAATATTCATGGAAAAAATCACTCTCTTTTGCTTTGAATAATTAATTTGGCATCCATGCTGGACTCAAAAGCTGCTAAAACATATAAAAAGTGAGCAGTCTCTCATACTCTGTGAGGCTCCTTGTTCACAGTTTTGCAGCGTGAATCCAAAGTGATTGTGCTCAAGTTAATGGAGTTAGTCAGGATTTGCCCTAGAGTGAATGAGAAAAGAATTTGACTCATTTTATGTATTGTAAAAGATTATGGCCCAAACTGTAGCTGATAAAAACAAGCTTTCAAAGGCCCATCCTCACAGTAGGCAAAGGGTAGTCCTGATAAAACTGTAACCGTAGTAAGTCTTTAACTGATGTGTTAATATGCATAGAGCATCGTTTCGGCAAACATAACCTATAATATTCAGCACAAATCCTTAAAAACTTCAAAGAGTTTTGCATAAATGTCAAGGTACTCTTGAGGTGCTCCAACAATAACATGAACTGAAGCGCTTCAGTAAAGGCCAGGGTGACTGGTGATTTGCATGAATAAACATTAAGAGAATATAGAGAATAATCAGTGAATTCCCAACAGGAAATATGGTGAAGCACAAACTTTTACCACTGCAGAGCTAAATGAATTCTGCTAAATGGGTGCAAGGGTTCAAAACAGTCTGTGTTGCTTTGTGTTTGTAATCAAGATGAAGAAAGGCTCCTGCCAGTTTTTTCCACTGCTTCAGAGTAGGAGAGTGTGGCTCTTGACAGAACCACAGTATTACAATACGTAAGGAGTTGGAAGGCACCTCAAAAGATCATCTAGTCCAAGCCCCCTGCCACAGCAGGTTTCCCTAGACAAGGTCACACAGAAGTCTGTCCAGATGGGTTTTGAATGTCTCCATAGAAGGAGACTCCACAATCTCTCTGGGCAGTCTGTTCCAGTGTGCTGGCACCTGAACTGGGAAAAAATTTCTATGTGTGTTCACACGGAATCTCCTATGCTTCAGGTTACAAACATTGCCTCTTGTCCTGTCACTGGGCTTCATTGAGAAGAGCCCGACCCCATCCTCCTGACGCACACTCTTCACATATTTAAAAGCATAGATGAAGTCACCCCTTAGTCTCCTCTACTCCAAGCTAAAGAGACCCAGCTCCCTCATAAGGAAGATGATCCACACCCTTCATTATCTCTGTGGCTCTGTGCTAGACTCTTTCAAGCAGTTCCCTATCCTTCTTCAACTGAGGGGCCTAGAACTGG
>VWZX01009016.1:0-37616 GCA_013399015.1 Galbula dea | reverse complement strand
TCCCTTTCCCCTTCACTGCTCTCCAACAGATCAGCCCCCAGTCTATGGAGTTGTTCTTTCCCAGGTGCAAGACTCAACACATGCCCTTGTTGAATTTCATTCAATTTCTCTCTGCCCAACTCTCCAGCCTCTCTAAGTCTTGCTGAATGGCAGCACAACCCTTCCANTGTTCCCAAAGACCCCCTTTATCCTTGATATGCCTAGAGACAGAGTTGATGATAAAGTGTTCCATCACCTTTCCAGGGATGGAGGTGAGGCTGACCTGTCTGGAGTTACCTGGCTCCTTCTTCTTGCCCTTTTTGAAGACTGAAATGATGTTTGCCTTCCTCCAATCCCCAGGCACCTCTCCTGTACCCCAGGACTTAAGAAAAGATGATGGAGAATGGCCTGGCAATGACTTCCACCACCTCCCTCAGCACCCGTGAGTGCATCCCATCAGGACCCATGGATTTATGGTTGTCCAGATGGCTTAGCTGTTGCCTAACCCAGTCCTCCTCAACTTAGGAAAACTCCTCCATGAAATGTCTCCAGAATGAACAACCCTAACTTTCTCAGCCTGTCCTCATATGAGAGGAGATCCAGCTTTCTGTCTTTTTGGAGTAGAGGAGGCTAAGGGGTGACCTCATCTATGCTTTTAAATATGTGAAGGGTGGGTGTCACCCTTTAAATATGTGAAGGGTGGGAGGATGGGGTCAGGCTCTTCTCAGTGAAGGCCAGTGACAAGACAAGGGGCAATGGCTGTAACCTGAAGCATAGGAGATTCCGTGTGAATACATGTAGAAATTTTTTCAGGTGCCAGAGCATTGGAACAGACTGCCCAGAGAGATTGTGGAGTCTCCTTCTGTGGAGGTATTCAAAACCCATCTGGACACTCTTCTGTGTGACCTGGTGTAGGGAATCCTGCTGTGGCAGGGAGGTTGGACTAGATGATCTTCTGAGGTGCCTTCCAACTCCTAATATCCTGTGATTCTGTGATTCTGTGAAGTTCCAAACCGAGAGCAGAAAGTCCCTCGGCTGTTCTGAGCCTTGTGCATGCATACCTGGAGGTATGGGTCATGGCAGGTCATGATGAAGAAAGTGAGGTTTGCCATACATGTGGTTTATGATAGTATGTGATAGATCAGCTCAGAGAGGAGTAAAAGGCATAGATACTGGAAGGTGGCAGGCTGCCTCCAAGGGACTGGTGCTTCAGTGCACACTGGGACGTTTCATGCCTGGAACCACCTTGGAGCTTTCACCCTCTCTATTTCCGTACTGGTACTCACAGCATGACTTGGCTTTTGTTTCTGCTTTCCCTCTTCCATGCACAAACTCTTTGATTACTCCTCACCATATTTCCTGTCTTATTTCACCTGTTCAATCATTATTGTGGCACAACCTTTAGTTTTTTCCTATTAAGGGCCGCTCTCAATAGATAATACTCAGGAACATCATGAGCTTCAGCTCAGTTCTCTACCTTGATCTTGTAAGATCATGTGACCTCATTGCCAGTGTTGCAATTAGTGCTTAGCAGTCCCATGCTGTTAGAGTCACAAATCCCTGAATTTATCAGGTTTTTTTTGCCCTGAAGATATTCCTTCTTTGTGGAACTATGGAAATTTTGCATGCCCTTAGCTAGGTGATCTCAGTCACCACTTGTCAATATTGACAGCTTTAAAAAAAATTTAGCAACCATTTTGAAGTGAAAGTTTCTCTGCTTTTGTTGTTGAATGGACGGGTTTATATTATCAGCTCTTTCTGCAAGACAGGGAGATGGATGTTAGCTCTTCCAGCAATGCTGCAAGATACTGATTTTATGCTGTCCGTATATTCTTGAAATGACCATTTTTGAATGTTTATTTTCAGCAATGAAACTAGTGTCTACTATGTCCTTTACTGAGCTTGTATATGCCCATGAAAAGCAGTAATAGTTTTACAGTCTGTAACAGATTACTTCTGTTCAGCTTCCCGAAACTTTCTTCAGTTTCCAAAGTCTTCAAGCTGGGTAGCTGAACAGTGGAGTCAGGTGGGGATTCAATATCTACCAGATAAGTTAACTGAAACAAATTCCACTTGATTGAGGTAATATATGGAACATGAGAGTCTGTACCAGTGGCTGTATTAAAACCTTATATTGATTCTACTTAGCACACTGGGAGAAAAGCAAGATTTGGATACTGGCCTGAAAGTCAAGCATTCCCATGGTAACGATGTAAATTACTTTAACTTGGACTTGTTCTAGGCACTCAGAATAGACTTTTCTTGACCTTGATGATGAGATTTTTTCTTGCTCTAGCATCCAAAACCACCTAAACATAGGTCTTCTTCTGTAAGCAGTGGCTCACACAGCAGAATGATGTTCAAACTAGGATCTAGTGTTCTCCCTTTTGCTTTATCAGCCTCTCTTCAGGGCTTCTCTGCCCATGGTGTGTGAGGAATTCAGATAACACTTCTAGGAGAAGTGCTAAGGAGTAGCACAGATGGGCAGGAGCATCTTAATACTATCTTAATGACATGACTAACCAGCAACTTAGGTGAAGAGGCATGAACATTTGGGACACCCTGTCCATGTTTCAAGGGAGGTGGATGACCAATGCCAGTATTAGTCACAGGGACATTGGAATGTATTGTTTTGCATCTTATGTTTGATCAAGAAGAAAATAGGGTTATGGTGGCTGAAAAGCTAACATCCATGGAAAGGCTAAGAGGTCACTACTAAAGTACATCTCAGTGTGTAAGACCAGCAGGAACACATGTAAGGAGAAGTTTTTTCTCATTGTGCAAGCCAAAATTTATTGCAAAGCTCTGAAGTTCATGTTTCAAGTCCTACTGAGTAAGACAGGAAAAGCAAAAGCTCTTGAGGTGTACAGCTGGTAAAACATTGCAGTGTCTGCTTAGGACTTTTCTATCAGCTGACACTGTGGAGGAGATGTCAGTGGGGTTGAACTAACTCTCCAAAACTCCATTTTGAGAGCAGGTCTCTCTGAGGAGCTTTAAGATATTATATACCTCAGTGATGTCAGACAGCTAAAAGCAAAGCCACTACATCATGACATCTCATAAATCAACAAGGGGAGAGGAAGAGTTTGTGGATGCACTTGGAAACTACAAGGGTAACCATAAGATCATTGCGGTTTCTCTCTGTATTTGCATTCAGTGATTGCTTCCATTGACAGGGAGTCTAAAAAGAAAGACACAGCCATATCTGGAGTAATATGCCAAAACTCTATTCTACCTTAAAAAGCTTTGCTATAATTTGTCTTTAGCAGTTGGACCAAGCAAGAGCCCTGAAAGAAATCTTGAACTGACTTTGTGCATCAGTGTCAAAGGATGGGGAAACAATAACCTTTGTTTTTCATTAGTTTGCAAAGAAATAGTGCAGTTTTGGTATGGGTTTGTTGTTGGTTATTTTTACCCTCCCATTCACCAATACAAATGGGATAGATTTTTTTTTTTAAACTTTGCATGTTGATAAGGATACGTTCCATGGCAACCTGATGCTTGTGGAAGATAAGAAATGTGAATAAACAGGTGTCCAAACTTCAAACTTATTTATACAGTGACCCTGTTAAAAATGAATTGAGAGATTCTGGAGAGTTTGGGTCAATATTTTCCACTGGTAGAAGGATTTTAAGGGCTGGCATCTTTGCACCCTAGAAGCAAATTTTTGGTGAGAATTAATGTCCATGAACCTGAGAACATTCATGGCAGTAATGGACGTGGACCCTTAGCAGGCAATTGAGATCTCTTGAGCAGTGGAGAAGGGTTTGAAAAACAAGAACTAAAAATGAAAAAAAGATTAGAAATATCATAAGACCATTGGAAAAGAAAGCAAGGAGCTTGGTGGGAAGGAAAAACTTAGGTTGCATGATAAAACATATAAAATACTTGAGATATTGAACTTCTGGGTTTTCTTAATCTTCCTCTTCACAGCTGAGGCACTGAAGTAGTGAAATTGATCTTTCTAGCCCGGATTCCAGCCTTGGTTAGAAGTGTGGCTTCTACAGAAATCCAGTTTCAAGGTTTTCAGCTAATTTGTCTTTCTTGTGTCAAATCATAAAGTACAAGTTATTTATGTTTGGGATTTGTTGAAGCTAGACATGTTGTCTCAAAGCCAGAACATTCAATTATTCAGGAGCAATCTCCTGGGGTGGTTAAGAAGTGTCACTAGTCTACAGTTCATGTTGTCTTATATCATGGGCACTGTTTACAGAATCACAGACTGGCAGTGGTTGGAAGGGACCTCTGGAGATCATCTAGTCCAACTCCCCTGCTAAAGAAGGGTCACCTAGAGCAGGTTGCACGGCATCACATCCAGGAAGGTTTGGAATCTCTCCAGAGAGTAAAAGTCTACAACCTCTCTGTGCAGCCTGTTCCAGTGCTGTCACCCTCACAGTAGGGAATTTTTTCCTCATGTTCAGGTGAAACTTAACGTATTCCTGTTTGTGCCCATTGCCACTTTTTCTTTTGTTGTGCACCACTGAAAAAAGTCTGCCACTACCCTCTTAACACCCACACTTTAAATATTGATAAGCACTGATAAGATTCCCTCTCAGTATTCTCTTCAAGCCCCAGATCTCTCATTCTTTCCTGAGATGCTCCAGTCCCCTCAACATCTTGTTCCCAGCAAACAGCTTGGGGAACAAAATGCTGTCTGCCCCCCTGCCCCAGAATAGCAGCCTCTTCTTCCTGTTTGGTCCTCAAGGTGCAGAGATGCTATCAGCAAATATGACACCCATCATCTGTCAGTGGCAGATCAAAAATAAAAGAAATTCAAAGAAAGGAAATAATCCTGGATCCAGATAACTGAAGTTTCATGCCTTTGAATGAAGTGGATAAATAAGCTGTGTTTGTCCCCAAGTGTCTTTCCCAGAAAGACCTAGCATCAATATTAGTATTAAAAATTTATTTCCTTCCTGCAAAGGAAATCATGGGTCCTGCATCTGTAACATCACTGGAAAGCTGTCACATGATTTACTTGCACAGCTGTAGTGCTGCAGAAGGGGTGGCAGAGCTTCTTTCTCCTTCCAGAGATGCACTGTAGCACTTGGTAAGTGTGGCGACATGCTGCTGTCTCCAACCCAGACCCTCTTTTGTCCCTCTGTGCAAAATTAATTAACATGGTGCTAAACACAGCATATGCTCAGAATTGCCATGTGCTACTCCAGCAGGGCTCAGCACATCTGTCCCAGTAAAAACTGCTCATCCATGCACTGTCTGCTTGCTGTGGTGCTTGGAGGCTGAATTTAGGGTTGTGAACCTAAGGTGTAAATTTGTACATACTCATGCCTTGTGTTTGCAACTCTGAGATTTCCATTGTGGGAATTAGAGAAGGTTTTGATTTTTAACGAGGGAATACTGTGGCTTGTTAATGGTGTTGTCTTAGATACTTAATTTCCTTGTATCCTATCATTTCATTTGTTAAGAATTGAAAAGTGGAAGTAAATCAGTGTAACTTATATCTTTCTGCAATGAAAGTAAGGTTAGATGAGGTGATGTCAATACCCATAGAGGTGAAGCAGACCAGTTCAGGAATGAGTTTAATTTAATGTAACACGGGCAGATGTATCATGACAGACTCTGCCTGTGCCGAGGGTCGAGGCTGGGCCGACTACCAGCCCAATGACAGACGCTCCTAGTCACCCCCTTTTTCCCCCGTCTCCCCCACAGGAAGGGAAAGGGGATAAGAGAGAGACAGAGAGACTTGTGGATTGGAAAATAAAACTAAAGCTACTTTAATAATAATAATAATGATAAATGAAATATATATAAATATGTACAGAACCCAATACCGAACCCAAACCCCCCTTGATGGTTGCTACGTCACCACTGATACTGTGGCAGTAGGCCTCAGCAGCAGATGAGTCAGGCTCAGGGGCTGGATCCTGGTACTGGATGCAAGAACTTAGGGATCACTGAAGCACAGGAGGAAAGGAAAACCAGAAAGGAAGAACAATCTTCAAAGGGAGAACAACCTAGCAAGGGGGAACTGACCCCCAGTTTATATATAGAATATGACATATATGGGATGGAATACTTTAGTTGTTCAGTTTGGGGTCACCTGTCCTGTCTGCTCCTCCCTGAGGGTGCAGCCTTTACCCTGCACCCCCCAACATGAGACACAAGATTTAGCAGTGACCTTGCTTTGCATACCAATCCCTGGTAATAAATCGAAACATTAGGCCTTATCACTGCTGAAATCTGGCAGTGTCTATGAAAACATGCTGTTAGTCTCAGAAAGTGCAGTTTCTCAGAGGAGCTTTGACTGTAAAGTAAAATCACTGAACAGAATTGGTTCTGTTCTAACCTAAACCAAGACAGCCCGCCATATATAACTTACACGTCTTTGCATTGTCTGAGCTTTTGCAAGGTCTCTGGAAACTTGCAGAGTGTTATGATGACTTTTTTCCTTCCTTTTCACATAAAATAAGCTTTCAGCCATGTGCCCAACAGCATGAAGTTCGGCACAACTTGACCTCAGCTCCTGAAAACACGAACAAGGCCAAATTTCACTGAGCCTCCTTAGGGAGACATGGAATGATGTGTTAAAGGCCCTTCTTCCTTTTGTTAAAGGCAGAGGGATGTTTGGCTCTAACTGCCACATTGGCAATACCTATAGGATACTGTGACAGTGATAAGTATTTCCTTGGTACAGACAAATTGCAATATGCTTTGAGATGGCCAGACATGAAAGGCTGCTATAAATGAGTGCAGCAATATGAAAACTTAATGATGTAAGCCTGACGCTTCCAAATCAAAGTCAACGCAGTACCAAAAACCGTGAAGCAATAAGTGGTGAATCACTGGGGCAGGGCAGGTTATGACTCTTCCTTCTGTTAATGGCTAATGCAAGGACATCTGTCTCTCCACGCCACTCCAAACATCTTTTGTTGGCACGTGTGAATGCTAATAGGAGGAAGGTGAAATGAAAACACTGTTCATACATATTACTCGTATGCAAGTCGTGGATTTCTTCTTCACCCCACCCCAGTCAAAGAAATCTCCTCTTTAAGTCGATAAACAAAATATGCCAAAGCCAAGGAATTTTTAGAAGTTAGCCAAGCACAGATCATAACCTATTATATTTGTTTTAACAATGTCCCCTTATTTATGTTAGTGGAAAGGTGAGGTTAGGAAAATGTTAGGATTTTTTTTCTGTCTCAGTGTGATAAAGCCACTGGAAATGAAGAGTCATTTCTAATAAGTTTTCCATGAGTGGCCTGGGTTTTGTTCTACAACTCTGTCTTCATGTTTTTCAGTTGAAATAGTGATTTAATGTCTTCTCCCTGATGCTCTGAGGGAAGCGTGTTAGTAGGGAAAAACATACGATGCTTGGAGTAGAATCTTAATATTGTTTTTGTCTCTTAAATGTATATGTGATGTAGTGAGGAAAAGATGGACACTAACAAAATACATAACAGTTCTGAGGCATCAATGAATAAGGGAGGTGGTTGGTGCCCCATCCCTGGAGGTGTTCAAGGTGAGGCTGGACAGGGTGCTCGGCAGCCTGATTTAGTTGGAGATGTGCCTACTCACTGTAGGGGGGTTGGACTAGATGACCTCTAAGGTCCCTTCCAACCCTGATAATTCTGATTCTATATTTTAACATTAGTTCTGAGAAATCATACACTTAGCAGTCAGCTGTGCCGGATGAAATGATGTCATGATTTTCACTAATTATGCTCAAGCAGAGGGTGCCTTGTACAGGATTTGTTTGTTTTAGTGGTGGGTGCAGAGGTCTGTCTCTGGGGTCTCTATTTCACCTCAGTTTGGGGGACAACTTGGATCTATAATGTTTAGAGTGAGGGATTTCTCCTGTTGTCCTGATCTTTCCTCTCTCCATCTACAGTTTACGAAGTGGTGACAGTGACAGGAGATGTCCGTGGAGCAGGAACTGATGCCAATGTCTTTGTTACTCTCTTTGGAGAGTTTGGGATTACTCCCAAGACCCACCTCACAAGCAAGTGAGTATCTGGAAGGAAATCTCTACCTTTGAGGCCTGTTCTTCAGGAACTTTTATTGCATTTTGATGAAATGTAATATTGCACAGATGGATGTGGAGGGAATAAATCTTTCAAGATCACCAGGGAAATCTGAATTTTTGCCATTACAGATTTTTTGCCAGATCCCTTGCAATCCTACATTCATCTCTGTAGAAATGGAAAAATTTAAGCTGATTCCTAATTGAGACTGCTTACATCCTGTCTGCTATATGCGTTATTGCACACCAATGTGGCAGCGCATCACTGTGGTGGCACTGTTCTGTTTTCTTCCAGCTGATGCCAGTGCCATCCTCTGGATTAAACCTCTCAGTTCTTATTGTTATGCTGAAATTATTGGAAACAACATGTTACAATTTAAGAATCTACTACAAGGATTTTGATTCTCTCCATACCATTATTTTATTTTAAAAAGTAAGCATTGCGGCCAGCAGGTGCTCAGTTCCAATGAAAGCAGGGTGACTTTTATCAAGACCCAGCTTTCCATGAACTAAAATTTCACCTTAGCCGGGCAATAAAGCAGAAATCTTTTCTCTACAGGGTCTAGGAGAAGCTATGTGTCTTTGTGTTTTTGTATTCTGATTACTTTGGTTTTCTTGAAAATGTGCTTCAGAATTATTCATCCTGTGTTAATGTCACACGGTAACTTCACATTTTCTCCATTTCTACAGCACCGACAAGAGGTACCTGCAGCTATTTTAAATTTTACCCTCAAAAGAGCTTCTCTTCCCAGTGAAGCAACTCAAACATGAGAGTCTGTAAAGAAAATGATATGGGAATGGTAAAGAAAATACATGAAATTTCAGCCCTGTTTGCCATGTTTGAAAATCAGAATTCAGAACTAGACAAAGGAGTTCCATTACCCCAGCAACCCTAGATACACCAGGGAAATCTTGCTGTTTGTATATTATATACCTATCCAAAATACTTTGTCTCTGTTCTGTGATTTTTATCCAGACATGCCAGTGAACTTACAAAGTGGAATACTGTTTCTTTTCATTTAACAAAGACAGAAACAAAGACAAGGAGGTGAAAGATGATGGTACCATAGCAGGTCAGTGGCAGAGCTGACTGGAAAGAAAAAGCTTCTAACACTGAATCCTGCCTCATAGTATTCAGCAAAACCCTCAGGGCAGCACCTTCTCTCCATGGAAATTTCTGGGGTCCAGCATTTACATGGAGTCATTCCATTGTGAAACTGCTCTTCTGTATGTGGCCCTTCAAAGAATCAAAATATTAGCTTTAAATAAAATACTGCTTTCCCTTTAAAGAAGAACTCAAGAGATCCCCATAATAGATTTCTTAATCAGCTGTGAATTTAAATGAGTCACTAGTTGTCCAAGTCATCTTTGCTGGCACTCTGGTCAATGCCTACTCTTACCTCCTGGACTCACCATATTTTTTGTGGAGAGAAAAAGAAGGAAGGAAGAAGGATGGAAGGAAGGAAGGAAGGAAGGAAGGAAGGAAGCAAGCATTATTTTAGGTAGCAGCAGCAGCAACCTAAGCTTGTTCAGATGATGGTGAATATTTTGGGCTTGGCCCCTGTTGCTGTAGAGACCAGATGATTGAGGTGTTGGTAAGTGGTGAAGAAAAGTATGGGATACCAACATCCTGCAGTTCAAGGCTCTTAAAACTGATCCTGTATGAAGTGTCTGCCAGAACTGCAACTACAGCTTTCTGCTGGGTGTTTCCCAAACAACAGTGAAATGTCTACATCTCTAAACAAAGCCTGACATGTTATAGGGCTTCATTGAGGAACAGCAAGAAAAAAGCTAGTCTGAGTGTAGGAGTGTCTGAAGATCTGCTTAACTGATAGTCTTGTCTCCTTAATATGAAGTAAACTATGAAATAGTCAGTTTGCCCCCAAATTTATTATGCAGATTTGTGAATATGGCAAAAGGATGGAATCTCATGCATCTTTCAACTAAATGTTTACATGAGTTCACTTATGACTGCAAATGCATGACATTTTATAGGTGTTTACATTTCCTTGTGTATGACAGAAAGCTAAAATATCATGCATTGCCTAAAGATGGTACTACCATTTCAGCTTCTGGTTAGAGTAAGTTTCTCTTATTTCTTTTGTGATTGTGTGCTGGTAGTGAAATACATGACATTTCAGATCTTTTTGTCATGTGTGGTAAAGGGAAGAAGACATGGCAAGCTGATGAAATGTCATGTGTTTTTAACATTAGCCAACAATAAGGTTCCTGTGAAAAAACAAACACAAATCTTTACTGTGACCTGTTAAGAGGAACGTCATTTCTGGAAGTGGCAGCACCCCAATTATGTCACAAGGGGTGCATTTATTTAGGCAAGGAGGTTTAGCCAAGTAGTGTTTGGGTCTGGAGGGAGTGGAATGAATTCCCCTTTGCAGAGGATGTCTATCAGTTTGGAGAGACACCTCCTTGCCAGTGCTGGACGTGGTGGATGGATGCTGGCAAAATGCGAGCCCTGGTCACTCTTGGCAAAATAGCACTTCATAAACCAGCTCACATAACTCTGCACTTGCCATCCTGCACCAGCTATAGCTCAGCCAGAAGCTAAAAGCACTGTCAGAAATAAGGTTTTTTCCATGGGCTCCATCACAGGTACATGGGTGTACATGAAAGCATTGTTTTGGGTCATTTTGGCTGTTGCTGAGACCTTTCCTACGTGAGCGTGAGCTGCTTCTTCATGATCTAGTCTGCAGCAAACAATGCTGATCATCCACAGTGTTTTATTTCTCCATGCTCAAGTGCTTTACATCATGCTGGGGTCGAGGTCTGATTGCAAAACTTAGCTTGGAACACCACCACCAGCTCATTCATGATGTTTAGTAGCAAATCAGCAAATTTGAACCCCTTTCTAGTGTCAGGCTTATCTGGTCCAGCTTGTGACAACTGCAATAAATATTCGTGAGTATTCATGAGGAGATTCTTCCTGAAAAACAACAAAAAAAAGATTTATCAGCTATGGCAATCTGAAAAATATGAAATAGTTGGTGACAGCTGACTTAATAGTTAATTTGGGGACTATGCAGTTGAATTTATTTATTTTTTATTTCCTATGCTGAATACCTTTCATTAGCTGTCCCTTCTGCCTGATCTTGAGTTACTATAGAGCTTTTCCTTCTCCTAGTCCCAACAAATATATATGAATTGCAGTCTACGTCATAATGGTCTTTTGAGGATGTTCATGTTTGCAGATGTACTACAGTTAAGCCATACAAAGTAGTAGAAGATCTGATTCTACTGTTTAATTGTTCTGGAATAAAAAAGCTCTGAACATTTAATATACTAAGAAGTGTTAAGAAGTTGAGATAGGAGAGACTGTTCAGGCTAGGAAGTAAATGAAGCCCAAGCATAGTGAAGAAAGACTTCTCATATTGCTGCTGAATCACTTCTTCGGAGACAAGTTACAATACCTTTCCTTTAATGACAAGTGATGTTTCCTATTTTAAAACTGCTTATGTGTCTAACCATAGTCTGATTTATACCTGTACAAATCTGCATCACTTACACTGCACTCTAAAGACAATTATCTGGAGCAGTATTATGTGGCAACACTGTGGAGTCCATATCAGGCACCATTGGGCAGGTTTTGTCTAATGTGGAGGCCTGAAACACTGAGGTAGGCAGACTGCTGGATCAGGGTCTTGTCTCTTAATGTGACATTTGGACATGCTTCTGCATTTCAGTGTCCTTACAGCAAGGGGCACAAAACTGATCAGAGTATCCAATGTGTGGCCAATACTAAGCAACCTTTGCACTGTTTTTGGTGGCGCTATCTGCTTTGTACACCGTTTCTCCAGAAAAAAACAACCAAACTGCAGATAATAAAAATTTAAAGCATACTGAAGATTATCTAAATTAAATGCCACTGTTTTATTTTCTTTATGTAAATCATGCCACTAAAGATGAAAACCAGATATTAAGATACTGCTTCTCCATGCATTACCAAGTGAAGGAGCACACATCCAACGTGTGCCATTAAGGCTATCACAATCTGTACTGGGAATGCTCATGGATAAGGCAGAGTCTTTTTCAGTGTGTCCTGTGGCACTTTGTAAAGTTTCAGGGTAATATCAAACATGGGCTCTCATGGTTTTGGGTTGATGTTTGGCTCCTGGGTGTCATTACACTGCTACACACCTGAACAATTTATATCATTCAATTAAATCCTTTCAAGTGGGACCATTTTTTCACTAATTCTTCCATGGTCACTTAAGGAGCATTCCTTCTGCTGGTCAGGCTATTGGTTGAAAAACTAAACATCCTCGGTACAGAGATGTTTGCAGTCACTGTGCTTTTAGGCTAGTTTCTTTTCCATCTGGAGTATTTTTGGACGTATGCTGTCTTGTGCAGTATTTCCAGCCAACTGATGTTGTCAGTTTCATGACAACAGTCTTTGCAAAATACTTACAGACCAAACTCCCTGGAGTATTTATTGCTTGGAACCTTGAAGGAGGTTCATGATGCTGCTATGGGAGCTCTGTTTTAAGAGTAAATATGGTTTGAACACACTTCTTTTTTTGCAGTTAGTCTGTTCATAAGTCTATTGAGGTCAGCATCCTCTCTCCAGGAATGACCGGTAGTGGATGCGTAGGAAAGAACAGAATAATGAGGCAACCACACAGTTTCTCCAATACCCTTTTTTCATCCTGTGGTGAGCTGTCTTCTTAGCCAGAGGCCTGATAACAGAGATTCACACAGACTACAATGTGTATTGGATAACCTAAGGATGAGCAAAGCTGTCTGTACTTCCAGGCCAGGGAAACAACAAGGATAGGCCAGTGCTCATCCCTGCCGCCTGCATCTGTTAAAATGACTCTGCACACTCCCAGTCCATGAGAAACTTTTCACTTGTGATGAGATAGCAGGTGAACAAAACGGCATTTATTTTTCCCTAGAGATAACAGACTGGATGGTTTTTGCTGAACTGCCTTCTGAAATCATCCCAGGTACCTCACTTCCTCCTGCTACTGATAAATGGCAGTGGCAACATTGGGAAGACCTGTAAGGCAAAGTTGCAGGGAGATGCTTTCAAGACCTGACTCCTGATGATGATTTAATGGAGAATCTTTAAAATTCTGTTCATACTGACATCTACAGTAACACTTTGTAGCCCTACATCCATGGTGCTTTCAGAGGTGGACCTGTGCATAAATTGCATTTTCAGATAAACCACCTACTAGAAAGGCAATTTGCAATGGTCATTAATGCAGTGATTCAGAGTTAAATTGGTTCAGGTTACACCATCACTGCTAAAGGTTATTATTTATATGCCTCTGCTATAATCAGTATCCAGGTTTTCCTTCTGTTCTAGGGAGCCCAGCTCTGGAAAGGGTACATTTAGATGATCAGAAGTGAAGACTATTTTCTACAAATACTCAAAACTTCTGATTTCAATTGTGACTTTTGTTTAGGTGGTGTGATTAGATCTTGTAAGTTCTCCTTTATATCAGAAAAAAAAAGGAGAGATTTACTAATCAAAATGTTTATTTTATGTACTTTTGAATTTAAAACTTCATCATTGAGAGCTTCTTCTTGTCAACATACCAAGTAGTAGCAAAACTCTTCTGGTGCTAATTCCATTGTTGGTGCTAAAACCCTGCACAAAAGAGGCACACAGGGATTTATAAATACAGTGGTTGAATACGCACTGGTTCTTGTGTTGTTTTTTAGCAATGTGACTTACCCAGCCAGTGGACACTGGGCTCTAGATCACCGCACATTTGCAGTGCTGTGAGCAGTACAACATACGGGCAATCATTGAACCAAAATAATCTGAAAATAGCTTCAGATCCAAAAAGTACTTGAGAATTTCATATGTTAATCTTCAGTGAAGTTCCTCACTTCAAAGAAATCAGGTAAAAAACCACAACACATTATACAAAATAAAGCCAAATAAACCAATTAAATATGTGAAACTTATTTCTGAAGTTCCCTAGCCTGATATCCTAGACAAATAACAGGACTCTAAGTGAAATCCTGTTGATTTTTAAGTGTTTGCTTATGACTAGCCATGCACAGTCCCTGGGTCTGAATCCAGTGAAGCCTGAACATTAGAAATGTAGTGCTGCAATTTCCAAGTCAGATTTTTTTCTCTTGTTTATTTGTCACCAGAGCTGTGCAAGGCAGTGTGCTGCATTGTTCACTGTAACGAGTTCCTTATGACAATCAGGCTCTGAATTTCTTACCCCAGCTCAGCTGGGTACAGCCCAGTTGTAATTTCTCCCTCTCTCTCTCTCTCTCTCTCTTTTTTTCCTTGAGGGAGGTAAATTTCATTATAGGCATTTACCATGGGATATTCACTCACTCCCTCTCTTCCCACTTATTTGGCAGTAGTAGAAAAATACTAGAAGGAAGGATCGGGTTTTTCTTTAAAACACTCCCCTTTTTTATGCTGTTGATGCTGCATATCCTTCCGAAGGGAAGAGTCTTGTCAAATTCTTCCTACCTTTTAACAACAAGACTTCCCAGGACTTTTTCTGCTGGATCAGAGGCATGTTTCCCAATGTTTCTCCAAGCTGTTTCAAGACTCATGAAGCATCTGCTTGATAGGCACTTTTGAATGTCCACCTGGTGCTCCTCCAACACTGGATTTCTTCCACACTGCTCTCTCACCATCCCATCATCCGAAACAGCCCAGCACAGTGGTGAGACTGCTGTAAACCAGCAGCTGCCAGCAGTTACCAGTATGCTGAAAGCTTTAGGCTAATTAGTCTTGCTTAATACTTTTGTGCCATCTCAGTAGCAGCCTGCATCACTGCATCAATCTTCAAAGCCAATCCAGAGAGAAGCTGCTGTCATTATGATGCTCACTCAAGCCTGGCAAACTAATTGCCTTGCACTTGCTGCCTGTTCTCTCTGACAGCCAGGTTGGAGAAGGCTGGGCTGGATTTAATTGTCTCTTGTTTTCATGGCAAGGTTAACAATTTTAGCCTTTTCATGTAGCCATAGAACTCCTGGTGTAGTATCTGAAATAGCAGCATGCAGGAGGAGGATGGGCTGTGTGTGCACGTGCACAACACACAAAATAACATTTAAGCAAAGGTGTATGAAGATCCTTCAGTGAATTGAAGAGAGTTCAGCAAAACCAAACCTCCTTGCTCAGATTATTAATATTCATTAGCTTTCTGAGTACAAATTGCTCATTACTGTGGCTTTATGCTGCTGAAGTGCTGTGGTTTCTTGTTCATTTTAGTATGACTGTTTTGCTATGTTTAATCATCTGTAGCTATGCTTAGCAGCCCAGGTGAAATGGGGGCCCATCAGAGAGGACAGGTGGGAAAGGTTNTTTTTTTTTTTTGGTCTGTGGAAAATACCAGCTCAAAAGATCACACCACAGGCTAGAGGCAGAAATGGAAATTAAGTTCTACACCCCCTGACCTGCGATAATGTACTTTGTATTGCCACTCATTTGTACCTGTGAAACACAGACTGTACACTTACTAATTCACAAATATAAAATTAAATTAGTCCCTGTCCTACAGTTGCTTTGCATTGAATGAGATACAACTGATAGGAGAAAGCTACAAGGGAAGGTTCAGTGGTCATTAAAAAAAAATGCTGGAAGATGGGCATAAAAAGAAACCTTTGATGAAGTTGGGTGCTTTTATTTCTGGCTGAGCTCTGGGCAGACCTGTGGCTCCGCAGGAAACACTCTGGGCTATTGAGACCCATCAGGAATAGTGGGTCCGCTTGATGCCTGAAGGATAGGAAGACAGGAGTGAATACCTCTAGGACTGGGAAACAGAGATGAAAAGCATATTAAGGGCCTGTAAAGCCACAGAAGTGGATGTGTAGGGGTCCAGATTCACCAGGCTCTCCCTTGTTTGTTGGCTGACAAGGGCTGGCTGATAAGGAGGAAAAGAAGCTCTAACTTGACCTCCAAATGAGCACTTTCCAGCCATCCTCGAAGTGAGCACCTGAAAATTTCACCATGTTTTTTGCTGTTAACTCTATATTTTGACAACTGATAGGTGGGTTAGCAGAGCTGAGGAACCACAGATGAGGTGTTATGAAAGATTTGGAGTTCTTCATGTAATTTTTGCTTTGTTGGAGTTGCCTTGAAATGTTTTCACCAAAGACTATTTTCAGACACCTCTGAAAGCCATTTGCTGATGAGAAAGTCTTACAGGCTCTCCCAGCTTTTACTTCTATGGGCTATATATATGAGGATTTTGGAAAACGTTTGTCACTATTTATTCTTGGAGGTGATATGGAATGTGATCCAAGGTTTGCATCTGCTTGGGCCAGCATTGCATTTCCCCCAAAGATTTCATCTCAGCTTCTGGAAGGACTCTCAGAACTCAAGAAGGGGAAAAGTCTGTTAAATGCCTATACTTACAGCATCTGGAACTTGTCACAGACAAAAGGGCATTGAAAAGTAGGTCTTTAGGGGTCTAGGAATGACTTTTCTACATCCTTTAAACACTAGTACTCTGTAAGGCTACTACCATGTGTGCTTGCTGAAATGGTTGCTGCTTTTTTTACCATGGCTTTTGATGCATGTGTATTACAGGAGCTGCACAGCCTTTGAGAGGAGCAAAACAGATGTGTTCCGAGTGAAAACCAACAACGTTGGACAGATAAAGAAAATAAGGTACTCTGCCCAACACTACTACCATGGTACCTACTCTGCAAGGTGTTAATTGAATGACAGGCTGTAAAGCTTTTAGCAATGACATGTTTTATTCATTATTTTTTAACGTGCTCCTATTAAGGTGAAGTTAAGGAGTGGTAAAAGCTTGTTTTAAAGCCTAAGGTTTGAACTGAAGCATGAAATCACCTATAGTATTGATAAGACTATCCACACTCCCCACCAAGAATTGTATTTCTGTCATATGCAATCACGGAGGAAGCTGTTCAGGAGTACTTTTATGCCATGGCAGAGGTAAAAGGGATTTGCTACACTCTTTTGCTAAATTACTGTAAAGTAAATGATAATTATTATGTTTAGCCATCATCTGACTGATGTATATAAAATTAAAATTAGTAAGTAGTATAAAGAAAGCTGGGAAAATGAGGAGAGATCAATAATAAAAAGTAAAAAGGGAAAAAGCAGGAGGGATACGGGGTGGGAGGAAAGAGATTTATGTTTTAGATACACAGTGTAAGGTGAATGCATCTGATGAATGAACATGCAGATGTGAGTATGTTTGAGTGCATCCCCTTGCAGATAATAGCCCACATATGCACCTGTAAATCTGCACACACATATATATATATTTAGATATATATATGAATGTTGTTATTTACAAAATACTCTATAAAACCCCATAAATCCTATGAAAGACTTTAGAAAGCCAGGTATAAGCAGGCTTTTTGTGTATAGTGGTTCTAGCATTTCCTAGTATAAAATATTCACAAAATTATAGTGCTAGTGGCCTGTCTGAATCAAAATATCAAACCCAGGATTGTTCTTCCTCTAGGATTGAGCACGATAACACTGGACTGAATGCGGGTTGGTTCCTTGACCGTGTGATCGTGACTGACATGAACAGGCCTCACCTCCGGTTTTACTTCCCCTGCAACAACTGGCTGAGCAAAGAGGATGGGGATGGACTGTATGTCAGAGACCTCATTGGCAGCCTGAATCCCATGGATGTGCCCAAAAGTAAGGGTTTTTCTAAAAGCTCAGCTTTATGGTGCCTTACCAGAAAGGACAGGGTAGCTTTCAGATGACTTCAGTCATATAAAAAGTAATCACATAATCTAAGCTAATTTTAGTTTTCTTTATAGTCAGTGGAGAGAGAAGTAGAAAGATGTAAGATGCCTTCAAAAGGTAATTCATTCTTCCAGGGTTAGACCTGACACCTTAGGATGGGATTAATTTTTACTTGGAGAAACTCTGCTTACTGAAGTATCTGTGATGATGACTTTAAATTAGATTAAATGGCTACATGTAAATAAGGGGCATCTTACCCCAGAAGATATAACCAGTATTGTTATGTGCTGTCAGAAGAGACAGCATGGTTAAGTCCGGTATATAGCTAAGGGTTTCCAGGCTCTGGTGATGACCTGCAGGAAATTTCCATAAACAAGTTAACACTTGCTGTAATTCTACTCCAGTTTACTGTATGATATCCGCATTGAACTGGCACCTATTTTTCAGAGTCATTTTAAGCTAATGATGTTGAAACGAAGCCAGGACAGCTTGCAAAGCAGACATGTACTCCCAAATTGATATCAGCCTGTAGGCCATGTGGTGATGTATAGTGCATGTAATCTGAGTGGGAAGATGATCCAGATGTGAAAGCGGAGCCAGCAAACCAGCATCAGGTGATATTCAGTAGTTTATCTGCAAATTCTAATAGGAAACTGAGTTGTGTTTTCCTGATGAACTCACCAATGCACTGCTCCTTTCCAGGACCTTAATTTTGGGTATGGAAAGTGAAGTACACCTGACACTAGACACCGACATTAGGGAAAGGAAAGGTATAGTTGTGTAGTTTGGTGTAAAAGAGGGGAAACTAGGGGCTTTTTTGCTGGTATCACATCTTTTTGAGAATAAATAGTAGGTTTTTTGCACTAAAGTTGTTAACTTGACTGCTTAGTGTTTTTTTGGTAAATACATTTATTTCCATTCTTAATACAGTGCTTTGAGCATAGATAGGTGCTCCAGAAAGGCAAAGTATTCTTACTTCTATTGAGATCTTCTTTGGTGTTACCAGTAAAACAGTGCACCATGACACTGTCCTTGAATTGTTAAATGATTTTTCCCTATTAAGATACAAAATCCTAAACCAGTTTCACTATGTTGAAGATGCATGGTTTTGGGCTGCTCACTACAAAAAAGGCAATGAAGTGCTAGAGCATGTCCAAAGAAGGGCAATGAAACTTATGAGGTGTCTAGAGCACATGTCTGAGGAAAGGCTGAGGGAAATGGGGTTCTTTAGCCTGGAGAAAAGGAGGATGAGGGGAGACCTTATTACTTTCTAAAACTACCTGAAAGGAGATTGTAATGAGGTGGGGGTTGGTCTTTTCTCCCAAGGAACAAGTGATAAAACAAGAGCAAAAAGCCTCAAGTTGTGCCATGGGAGGTTTAAGTCAGAAAAGTTCATTCCTGAAAGGATTGTCAAGCACTGGAACAGGTTGCCCATAGAAGTGGTGAAATCACCATCCTTGGAGGGATTTAAAAGATATGTAAATGAGGTGCTTAGGGACACGGTTTAGTGGTGGAATTTGCAATGCTAGGTTAATGGCTGGACTTACAATAAAAGTAAATAAGTCTCTTCCATTAAAAACCATTCTATGAGTCAATGATTCTGTGATTAAAGGATACGGCTTGTGAATTAATGTGCACAAATAACATTCATTGACAAGAAATGTATACGGGTGTCAGGAGGACGGGGTNGTGAAGAGTAGTGTAGGGCTATCGGTTGGACTAGATGATCTTGAGGGTCCTTTCCAACCATAATGATTCTGTGTGATTCTGTGTGTGTGATTCTCAGTGAAGCCCAGTGACAGGATGAGAGGCAATGGCTGCAAGTTGAAGCATAGGAGGTTCTTAGTGAATACAAGGAAATTTTTTTTCCCAGTTCAGGTGCCAGAGCACTGGAACAGACTGCTAGAGGGGTTGGGGAGTCTCCTTCTCTGGAGATATTCAAAACCTGCGTGGACGCTTCTGTGTGACCTTGTCTCAGGAATCCTGCTGTGGCAAGGGAGTTGGACTAGATGATCTTCTGAGGTCCCTTCCAGCTCGTAACATTTTGTGATTTTATAAATGCTGACCTCTCCAGGATGGCTGCTACAGGGAAATGAGATTATGTCTGGAGATGCTTTGCCAAAACCCCACCCTGTTACTGCTGGTGCTGTATGTGTCAAAGTCCTTTGCTGCTCTTTTATCCATTTGCTTTGTGAAATGAGAGTTAAGGAGACTCTAGGGGCAAGAGGGGTCTCAAGAGGGTAGTGGATAAGTCAAAGCAATACAAAATAAATGAGAAGTTCCCTTGAGGAGGAAGTCAACCATTCAATCTTAATAGTTCTTCAAATGACACAACAGTTTATCTGAATTTATTACTTATTGCTCCTGCCTGGGAGAGCTGATTCAAAGGAATGCATGTAATTTCTTCTGTCCTGTTCAACAGTTGTCTCTCAACAGGAAAAGATTTGTGGGCTAAACCCTCAGCTGGTAAAAATCAATGCAGCTCCAAAGAAATTGCTGGAGCAACTTTGCATTCACTAGTCGAAAAGCTACTCCTGAGCACTCACTCCACTGGAGAAGTGGTTTTGAGTTATAGATCAGCTGCTCACTATGCACTTGGACCAGGACAAATGGGAACAAGATTATCTTCTTCTGTAAGAGTATGAAAAAAAGAGATCTAACCAGCCATTTGTCAGTAATGCATTTGTTCTCATTGCTGTTATCAGATAGAAAAGTCCACTTTTGAGTGTCATAGGCTGGATGCTCTATGGCTGTCTGAGTTGAGCTGGGCTGAGGCCAGAGGCATGGGTGAAGGGTTGGATGCCTTCCAGGTGGTAGGCCTGAATCTGTAAGAGGAGAGGGTTAGCTTCAGCTGTCTCAGGTTGCAGTTGTCCTTGAACCATAATTAATGAAAGATAAACATTCCCAGGCTGCTGAGATGAACTATGAAGTGCAAATGTGATTTTATCTGAATTTGTTTGGCTCTCTCTGGATCCATAAAAGCCTGAAATGAGATTATGGTGATTCTCTTTGTACATAGAAGTAATTTTCCCTAAATGTGGTGGTTTTGTTTGTTTGTTTGTGAGGTTTTTGTGGTTCTGTTTGTGTGTTTGTTTTTGTTGGTTTGGTTTTTTTTCTTTCAAATGAATTAAACAGTGGTGTTTACTCTTTGAGTACTAATATTTTCTAGGCTACTAGACAAACAAATAATTATGTAGTTGGATGATTTTATGTGCCTGTATAGAAGGATCAATTATTCCCTCTTAAATCTGTCTTTCCATTAGAAGTATTCAGTGCCATACTCTCTCTTTTGTGGTCATGACTCTTCAGTCACTCTTCTTCTTCCTTTAGTTCTTCTTTGTAAGCCATCTGGGCACTGTTACATACCTTAGTTTTGTGCTTTGCATTCATGCTCCATTTGCTGAAAAGTTGGGCACACACACATACAAAACAGAAGTAGATTTCTTTTCATGATCCAAATAGAGTTACCAATGAAGGCAGGAATACTTAGCAATTGCAGATGCCTGAGTGATTGCATTTACCTATGAATAAAATGACATCTGTCACATTCCCTGTTGAATGCCACACATTTCTCAAGGAGAACAGGTTACTTTTTAAGTGTCCCTGCGTGAATGATCCTCTGTTCTCTGTATTCACATCCATGGCATCATATGCCCACAACCCTTTGACAGTGATAGGGCCACAGATTCTTATTTACCCAGCAGCTGCTATTGCAGCCTGGGTTAATTTACATTACAGGTATTAATTACAAGGAAGGGCTATTGTTCAGCCTTATGCTGCTTCATTTGGGTTTATGAAGCCTTAGGATTGTATGACTGTGTCTGAGCCTTTATGCAAGGGACTGGCTCAAACCTGAAGTCAGATGCTGGTTTTCATTTGAGTGTTGTGGGTTTTGGATCACTCTGAGGGTGTCTGATGTCCTGGTGAAATGAGGTGGGGAGGAAAGCATTTATAATAGCTAGTGGCTGCACTAATAAGAACTCCTAACCCAAAGCAGGTGCAAAAGCAAATGAAATTTGGGAGCCACTTTCCAGCCTGCTGTTTGGTATCTGTAGACATCTGTAGACACAAGAGTCATTCACACCACCCTGTAACTGTGTCTCGCAGCCCATGATGACTCTCATTTGGGTGAACTTCACCCACCTTTCCGTGGTGGTTTGCAGCCCCAGAGCTGCTCTGCATCCAATTGAGATGTGACACCAGGGCTATGTCTTTCTCCATCCCTACAATTGATGCATCAGCTTTTTTCACCCAGGTGGAAGGCAGGGAGTCCTGTGGTTTGTTCTGCAGGTGTGTTGAAGAATGTCTCAAGATGTATTTTTGCAAAGATACAGTTTGTCTTTATTCATAAAAGAAACTGAAGTTTGGATGGGTTAGATAATAAGTTAATTATCTATTGGCCATCTTCTTTCTCTCTGGGCTGACAACAGATTGTTGTTACTCTTTCGCTGGTTGAGGTTAGGCTAGACTCTCTGCAGTATGACTTCCAGTTTTCCTCAGAATAAGGGGTAAAGTTGCAGTTTTGTACCACCAACACATATTGGCTGTTCTTGATTACCTTTGATTCAAATTGTGGTGTTATGTTTTGGAAATTTCCATGATCAAAAATCCTAAAAAGGTTATTTCTGAGTATGTAAGGGAGGGAGGGAAATGAATTCCTGATAGGTGTTACCTGCTCATCAAAACTCACCTTTATTTGCAATAAGAATCGGAAGTGTATAACCAGCATGGGAAAATGTAACTTAATATATTTATGAAATCAATATGCATTGTTTACTTTTGAATAATGGTGAATAACTCCTGTATTAAGGGTAAGGTCTTGCTGCATGCTGAGATATTCAATAAACAAGGTGTGTACAGGGACTAATATCTTTTACTGTCCAACTGATATCACCAGAAAAGATCTGTCAAACTATCTGACACACCAAGTATCAAAAAATATATTTATTTTCTTTTCCTTTGTTTTTTTCCCTTCCTGTTTTTCTAAATACTTCAGTTGGCCTAATAAGGATTTTACTAACTCTGAAAACTTTGCCTATCTTAGATCACTGTGTCTAAAACAAGCCAGCTATAGGTATTTTAATTGTATCTTCTGCCTGTTGCTTTGTCTCTAGAGACAGGCAAAGGCAATGAGAAATTGAAATGCAGAAATAAAATGAAACACCAGTAAATAATAAACCACAAGGAAGACGAGATGCACAGAGCTCAGAAATGGGATGGAAATAGAGATTTTAAATTCCTATAAATGACTTCCAAGAGAAAAAATTTGGAGAGGTATGAGACATCTCTGTGCGTGACTGGTATATAGGTCTATATGTATCCAATATAAAACAGATTCTTGATTACCTTTGAAACCCCTCCCTAATCAAAACAATTCTCTACATATGCTCTTTTACTGGAAAAAAGTAGGAATACTCATTTGCAAAGGAGGTGCACAGCATGGAGCATAATTTTGACCAGTTATGTTTACATATTGTAATCATTTCAATTATGAGTTTTGAAATAAAATAACTTTATTTAAATATCTTATTTATACAAAGCAAGCCTGAAGTACAGTGTAAAATAATATGATTTTAAACAATGATTAATTTCAGGTTTTTTCTCAGTTTTGATAATAGCAGATCTAAGGAAAGCAATAAGCAGATTTTTTTTTTTAATTAAATGTCTGCCTTGATTTTTTTCATGGGCTCTCACCTTGGGACTGAACTAATGAAAAATAATGAGAAATCTTGCAGAATTAGATGAATAAGCATTTTCGTGCCACTGTCATAAGGTGGGTTGCCCCCTGCCTCTGCAGTTGCCCCATGCCTCTGCACTTAAACTGCCACTGTCTCTTGAACAAGGTGGTTTACAGCTCACTTCGAAACGTCAACATCACTTTGAAATCACAGTAGGAACATTAGTTTAACATATCCTACAAGCAGAGACTTCTGCATGCAGTAGAGTGTCTCTTGCAGGCTTTGCAGAGGGATGATCCAGGCTTAATCCTAATATATTAGCTGTTTCAATGCACACTTTGATTTCACGTAAGAGCCACACAAAATGGGGCTGAATCTTATGGTGTCTGGACTGGATGGGGAGACCAAGTGGCCAAGTTCTTTACAGGAAGGGCATGAGTCAGTGTTTGAAGGTAGTGCAATATCATCAGAGGAAACATAATCAATTCCATTTCCCATGTGTCACGCTTCCTTGTGTGGTGGCAATCATACCTCTTTCTTAAGAGCACACTTTTGAACAGCTCTTCTGAGATTAAAGAATGCTGATCTGAGGTCACGGCAGCCTTGCATCCTTGGGGCTGCCTCTGATAATGTGCATCCTAAAGCCATGCAAAGGTTCAACCTTCCTCCTCTACTAGCACTCTGTTTTGACAGAGGTGCTCAGGGCCAAAAGCAATGCAAACCTCTTTCTTCATCAGCATTCTCTGATCTCCAGGCGCCCATTTCCAGTTCCTTGGTTTAAGGAGCTGTTCACAACCTTTAAAGATGAAGTTCATTAAGAAAGGGAATTGTCCATTACTTTTGACAGAGATTAATTATTTTCAAGCTCTAAACCAACCCTTATAATTAAGTTTTCCTGGATGGGGAAAAATTTCTTCCTTAGCTGTGTGCAGTTTTTGTTTTGTGCAAGAACAGGCAATGCTTTTGAGACAGATCTAGCTCCTGGTGAAATCAGCAGGGCACCCCTGTTTTTACAGGGGTTGCTTTACGTTCTCATTATGTCTTGATCTGCATAGCTGTCTCTAGAGTCTCTGCTACTGCAGTAGAAAGAGGTGTAGTGATTAAGGTTGAGCAAGTTTTCTTCTCTGCAGTGTTTACAGAGATGGTGTTGTGCTTAAAAATGCAGTAAGTTATCTCCTCCAGAAGGCTGGGAGAAGCTGATCTGGGAAGTTATGGTGTTAGCCTGGTGAGATGGGCTCTTTCCCAGGACACACAAGAACTAAATTCAAATGCTTGCTCTGAGTCAATTATGTTGGAATACCAGGTCTCAGCTTTGCGCATTAAACATAGGCTCTCTGATCCTTTAAGTTGCTTTAAGAAGTCTATCACTGAGGAAAAGTGGACAGGAGCACCTCCCCTGTGAGAAGAACCACAGAATCACAGAATCATTACGGTTGGAAAGGACTCTCAAGATCATCTAGTCCAACTGATAGCCCTACACATCTCTTCACCCTAAATCATCCCCTGAAGCACCACATCTACCTGCCTCTTAAAAACCTCCAGGGATGGTGACTCCACCACCTCCCTGGGCAGCCTATTCCAATATCTCACCACTCTTTCAGCAAAGAAATTCCTACCCTGGCACAGCTTAAGCCCATTCCCTCTAGTCCTGTCACTAGTCACAAGGGAGACTAGTCACAAGGCCAACACCTGCCTCCCTAGAATGACCTTTCAAGTAGCTGAAGAGAGCAATAAGGTCTCCCATCAGCCTCCTCTTCTCCAGGCTAAACAACCCCAGCTCCCTAAGCCTCTTCTCATAAGGCCTGTTCTCCAGACCCCTGATTAGCTTAGTTGCCCTTCTCTGCACCCTTTCCAGTACCTCAAAGTCCTTCCTATACTGTGGTGCCGAAAACTGCACACAGTACTCAAGGTGTGGCCTCACCAGTGCCGAGTACAGTGGCAAGATCACCTCCCTGCTCCTGCTCGTTGGGATTGTTCAGGATGAAGAAAAGAAGGCTCCAGGGAGACCTTAATGCAGCCTTCAGTAGTTGAAGGGCGCCTACAAGAAAGATGGGGAGGGACCCTTTATTGGAGGTGTAGTGATAGGATGAAGGGTAATGGTTTCAAACTGAATTGGGCTGGTGAGTCACTGGAACAAGCTGCCAAGACTGGTTGTGTATGACCCATCCCTTGAAATGTTCAAGGCCAGGTTGGACAGAGCTTTCAGCAACCCGGTCTAGGTCTCCCTACTGCAGGAGGGTTGAAACTAGATGATCTTTAAGGTCTTTTCCAACCCAAACCATTCTATGAATCTATGCTTCTAATATGCTGTGTATATATATGCTGCTATAAAGGAGCTTCCATTTTGACAACTCAGTGGTTTCTGTCAAGAAGAGGTTTTGTCAGACAGTTCTGTGAGTCTGTAATTTCTGGTGAGCTGGAATGACTGACTTGATCTGACAGTGAGGAAACAAGGCATATGGACATTAAACCACCTCCCTGAGTGCACACAAAAAGGCTGTGGCAGACTCAGGTTGAACCTGCACCTTGCTTGCAGATCCGTCTCCTGCCTCTAGGAACAATTCCTTTTGCTTTTCACACTAACCACAAACGTGCTACTTTGCCAGCAGCAATTCAGAGGCAGTAGCAGCGACTCTCCCTTACATTCCGCCTCCTCCCCACTTTCTTCTGAAATCTGCCTGCTCAGTGCTGAGCAGTACAGGATGGATCTTAAAGATTTCCATCCTTGGGAGAACTGTGAAAACAGAAGGATCACAGTTATAAGTTACCTTATGAGAAAACTCCTTTGCTGCCTGTGACTTAGCACCCTGCTCTCAATCCAGCACGAGTTGCTTTTGAAGGCTGTGAAATTTCTTAGCCGTTGGATGCTGTTGCTGCTGTCCTGCTCCATGGTAGGTCATGTACAATGGAGGTGGGCAGGCATGTCTAGTAGGGAATTAATTCACTGTGCTCTGCAGGAGGCGATATCTCTAGGCAATGAAGCACAGCTGACTTTGTTTCCCTGACTAAATCTGGTGCTCCTGCTGCTGCAAACTCATTAGCTTGTGTGTAAACACCCTATCTATTGCCCCAAATATTATAAGTGACAAATTTGCTCTAGACAATTCCATTCTATGGCATTTCAGGTGACCATAATCTTATACTGCTAAATAAAGCGTATTAGCAGATGAGTATCACATGGTTGAGCAGTTATCTGCTGCTTGCAGGTAGAAGGATTTGACTGATATGTGTCCATGTGTTTTCCCTTGTTGGAAGCACAAGAGAGGTTGCATGAGAGCATCAGGGGTGCTGGGGCTGGACAAAAAGATCCTGGGCAATTTGGTGGCCTAGTACTGCACGCTGGTTCATCAGGATGGCAGTAAGGCCACATGGGGTACACTAGGTGGTAGGAGGGCTGCAGGCCCGCATCCTTTCTTCTGCAGGACCAGTGTTGGGGGTGCCAGCAACATTACAGCCCTTCAACAAAATAAACCCCTTGGCTCTCAGTGAAAAAACCCTGACTCTAGCCCATAGTGCAATATTAATCATCCATCTTAGCTGTTGAAAGCTGTGGCTGAGTTGAATAGTAACAGCCAAGCTGCTTGACTGTCGCACCTCTGCTAAATTAATGCAGTGGAGTCACATCAGTTAGCACTGATCCAATCCTTCCCAGAGACAGCATCCTGGCAACGTCTGCAAATGACTTCTTGGGTCATCTTTGTGTGCTGGATCAGAGATGTCGGGGAGAGCTGGATTGTATCTAACAGAGCAGACAACCAACTGTAAAGAAAGGGGAAGTTCTCTAACCACACAGGACATTTGCACTTGTGTGTTACAATGGGAAGAGGAAATCCATCAGAAAACAGCTACTTCTCTTGCTACTGAATTTTTGTTAGCTGTTCTGCTCTTGGCATCTTGCAGTTCATGCCTCTGAAGCTGCTAATTTCACTTCTAGCAAAGCAGCCCTCTCTGTGCCAGTGCTACAGTGTGCCTGCACTGCTACATGGAGTCACAGCTTTTACCAACCTTACATTAGCATTTTGCATGTTCCCAGTGCTAGGAGAAGCATTCAGAAAAAAAATATATAGGCAACATCTTGATCTCTGTTTTGCAGATGAACTCAGACCCACCTATTCAGATTAAAAAAGAGCCAAGTGTGCATTTTTTAAAAGATGATGTTGCTGTTTTAAATAATGCATAATTAAGGGCTTACAGAATAGGAAATAACATCCACCCATACTTAAAATGAAGAGTCCTTGGCTTCAGCCAGATCTCTGCCTGGCTGCAATGACAGCCTTTTCCTGCATGCTTCTAGCAGCTGAAACCTCAATGTCTTTTGGAGATGTAGCATTCCTTTCTATGTACATTTGGAGGTCCACCATGTAATTCTGTAATGTGTCCTTATGTATGAAGCACAGGAGAAACCCTGAGCAGAATTAAGATCTATTCTGCCTGCTGCAGTTGAATGCTGAATTGCTTAGAGAGGAAGAGAGCATTGGCAAAAATTCAGCATGGCTCAGGACTGATCCTTTTTGTTTCCTGAAGGTGAAGGAACTAAAATTTTCCTGCATGCAGGGCTCAGTGGGGCAGGTATGGGAACTGTTTTGTATGCACAGTTTCAGAGCTCGGAACATATGAAAAGCTTTGAAGGGAAAAGCTGTTGAACACATGACAGACACCATCCTGTGTTCCATGAAGCAGGGATGGGCTATGACCTAAAACAAGGACCACTAAACCTCTTGGAGTAGCTTGGACTATGGAAACAGATCTACAAGGAGAAGAGGCATCCCAGTACATGCTATGCACCCCAGCCTTGCTTATATTTTAGGGGACAGCATAAAATGCTTGCAGCACTGTGTCTTGTGATTGCCTCTAGCCCAGAAAGGTAACCCATTGCATTGTCCATCTCTGTGGGCTCAGGAATCAGCCTCACCACAGGGGTTTCTGTGCTGACACTCACAGCAATGTCATGTGTGTATACAGCTCAGTGTTCTGAGTGGGTTATCAAATGGTGTCATTAGGAACCTTAGACATGAAGCACAGCCATGTTAAGAAACCTTTCAAGGTGTTACTTCTGGCAAATAATTTTACCAGCTTTTCTTCACTGACCAGACATATTTCTGCAGGAGCTGTAAAAGGTCTACTTCCTGCTCTGTTTTTGTCACTGCTGCAGGCACTCTTCATGGACTTGTTTTCTACCTGTCCTCCTTGATGTGCAGTATGTGTATTCAGGCATCCTTCTGGTCAATCTTTAGAGTCATAAAGCCTGATGCTACAAGGGTTATCTAAGTTCAGCTGCTGACGCTTGTCCTTTTGTGGATCCTTCTATCCCATTGGATTCTTCTGGCCCCTGAAAAATGGAGTGCAAAATTAATCACTGATATCAGTGATCACCTCTAGAGGAGGTGAAAGAAGTGAAGCTTCTTGAAAAATATGTTCTGTGGTTAAAAATCTCAATGTACAATGGGTCACATTTGGTTAAAGCAGCTTAGTGGTCAAATGGGAGCTGTAAACTATACCACCTCCATCCTTGGCTAATGTAAGTGAAATCCTTTGGTGTTGGCATATCTCTAACATGTTGCTAGAGCTCTATGAACTGAAGCAAAAGAGTTAAAAAAAAAAAAAATTAAGGCATTTTCTCCCTTGTCTGAACCTGGTTCCATCCTCCTTTTTCTCGTTATTTACTATTTATTGCACTTCTATCACTATTTTTTTTTATTTGTAATGGCATATTTTGTGACAAGGCACCAAGAATGTCAGCTCAAATTTTAGCTTTTACCGAGCACTTTCATTAAACTGTGACGGGTGATTTTCCCTTCTGTTTGGGCTCTGCCCTTGGAGTTCTCACCCTGGGAGCTGAACACATCTTTATGATTCAGGGGATGGTTCAACAACTTCTTCGCATATGCTTGCTCTCACATCCTTTGTCTCAATGGGAACATGTGTCTACTGTCATTTAGAATAAATTTAAATATACACCAATTATGGTGGAGGAGGCAGGTGACCTGATGTAGAAGGAGTAACACAGGGTTTGCAACAAGCAGTATTTCCTGAGAAAATTAATTGGTGTTGGCTGGGAAGCCCAGAAAAGCTTCTTCTCTAAATTTGCACCTGCCAAAGGGAAAAAGTTGCTCATCATGGTGCAAAAAGTTGTATTTTTGCAAGGGAGGTATGTGTGAAGTGCCTGTGTATTTGTCCCTTTTGCAGCAAGAGCATGATCAGAACTCGGAAATGAAGAGGTGATGTAGCACAGGGCTTTCGGTATCAGATAGTCAGTAGTGCAGTAGTGCAGAGTATAACATATAGGTTATTGTGGGCATATATGATGTCATGTACTGTTCAGAAGCAGATTTTGTATTAATTTTCGTTTGTCTTGTTTTGTGTCTTGCTGTCTGTCTCCAGCACTAGTTCTGAACAGAGGATATAGCACCAGATGCCTTTCATGGCTGAGTCTGATTGGGGAACATGGTAGTCAGAATTTGGTGGCAGATTTTGAAAGTTGCTCATGCTTGTCAAAAATATAGCCATGCTGAAGGCCAAGGGAATTTTCTCATTGGTTTTAGAAGAAGCTGAGCTCACCCTTGCTGCCCTTTGAAACAAAACTGGTCCCATCCAGGTCCTTCTGAAAAATTTGTTTCTCAAACTAACTGACATGACACATGTGAAATGTTCATGTTGTGGCTCACCCATGTGATATTTATGTTGTTTGATGCCACACATGATGTAGCTTCACAATGTCACAACCCCATGGCTTTGCTCCTGTATCTCCACTAAACAAAAAGGACTGTTATCTGGTGGGTTTTGTTTGCTTTAACCTTTTTTTTTAACTGGGCAGAGTAGCAGGATGGCCACCTCCAAATTTTTGTGTTTTTACAATGTGACAGACCTTCCCTCAAAATGTTTACCACAAGCTAGGCTTATTATTAGCTGAGCTGCAAATATAGCTCTAGGACCACTTTTGGACCAGAGGAGTGACATCTAAGCTCAGGCAAATGACTGCCTCTGTAACTTGTTGATGTTTTGAAAGAGCAAGGCTAGTGTTTAGGTCTCATTTCATTAAATGGTCATTTATCAACATCAAAATTTGTACCATCTTCTCATTTATTTCAACTTTCAGTGTCAAGGCCATGAACTGAATGATCTGTTCTTGACCTTGAGGTTCCTGACCTTGAGGGAGGTCAATACACAGTATCAGAGCTTTACCTATGGATTTTATTCCTTTTAAGGAGAAGAGAGCCAGTGTACCTGGAGCCAAGGTTCAGACATGCCTTCAAGCTAGCATTACCACAGCCTGAATTGATTTGTACCATTGCATTCGGTATCAAAGCACTCAGTTACTAATGTATTGGGATGTCTGCTTCTCTCCTTGCAGTCAACAAATATGTGGTCCGAGTTTTTACTGGTGACGTTAGCGGCAGTGGAACAGATGCAGATGTCTTCATTAATATCTTCGGTGAGAAAGGAGACACAGGTATTCAGATGCAAATAATTTTCCTAAAATATTCTTCCTACACTGCAGGCCTGCAATATGAACAACACACAGTAGCAGTCTGGCAAATGCAGAGTAATTTGGCTGAGTGAAAGGCACAACAAATGGTGGTGTTAGCTTTGGAGTTTCTCAGACCCACATCCTCTATGACTGCAGGACCAGCAATCATAGCTGTGCTCTGAGCATGGCTGAAGTTATCTACAGCTAAAAAGCCCAAACTCTGGTAAAATGTAGCATAAATTACCAGTATAAACCAGTGCAGTAAGTGCCAGTCTGCTAAGGAATCCAACACCAATATATATTTACAGTGCATGCAGGAAGAATCATATTTCCCATCTTTCTGTGCCTCTGGTTGGACAATGCTGTCTTTCCAGTGTGATAAAGGTTATGACTGAGTCTGCCTTGCCCTTTTTATTTTATTTTTTTTTAATGTAGATTGTGCTGTAACTGTGGTCTAGGAACTTAAATTTAATTCTTTTGACATATTTTAAACTGAATAATGACAGAAGATGTGCCGAGACCAAATTCTCTGGGTTATGCTGTGGAGAAGAGTGGGTGTCATTCCTGGAGACTCTGAGAGCAAATATTCTCTCTTCTTTACTGTGCCTATCCTGTTAATTTCAAGAAATAATGATATGACGTCTGCCAAGTTCCCTTGAACACTCAGGATAGGTCTCATCCTTGATTAATTCTCCTGACTTTTGCAAAGAGATTCATCTGATCTCAATCTAAGCTGGTTGTCCAGGCAGTCTTTTATAACTACACAGAGAGATAGCAGCCCTAGAAAATGATTCATCCCCTTCTAAGATAAGTGGAATAAGTTGCCCTCTGACAGCTGTCCCTGCATTGGTTTGTTGGGTGGCTTCAATCCCACTTGCAGCATTGTTCTCACATGAACAGTGTTGGTTGCAACTGGGGATTAATACTTTTCATAATAGGAAGCTCCTGTGAGATCAGGAAAAGCCAATAGCCCTGGCTGGGTCCTAATTTGAAAATAAATCCTTCCTATGTGATGCAGAAAAGAATTATGTGTCCTGAAATATCAAAACCTGCAGTTTGTGACCAAAGCCTTCTGTTAACAATTTGGATATTTATACAGTCATTAAAATTAAAAAGGAAATGTGGTTGAATGAGAAGAAGATGCAAGAGCCATCTGGATATGCATTTCTGAAAACTCTGAGAGCCGTAAGTAACTGTGGCATTGGAGCAAAAATCCTGGGGTTTGTGTGCTCAGGAAAAGATACCTTTCTATTAGAATATAAAGTCCTCTGCCTTTACCTTGAATCCTAGTTGCAGAGAGCTGTTACCTGGAGAACATTTGATTCGGTCACTGGTGACCCTTCTAAATGTTTCTCTGCTTACAAACACACATGTGCCAGTAATCCTTTCCTTCTTGTTTTTATTCCTTTTTTTTCTTAGGTGTGAGGAAACTGGACAATGACAAAGACAACTTTGAAAAGGGAGCAGAGGACAAGTTCACACTTGATGCTCCGAATTTGGGAAGGTTAAGGAAAATTAATATAGGGCATAATAATAAAGGTGGCTCTGCTGGCTGGTTCCTTGCAAAGGTTAGTTACTCCTGAGACATATAACATAAAGATGTGGAATTAAAACGTCTCACTTACCTCTTGGTTGTTGGATGCTAAGAAATGCGTGGATGTTTGCTGGTGATACAGGGTCCTGGTTACTGAGAAAGGCACAGATCAAATTTTCACCTTTCCAGAAGTATCCTCTCCAGCACTTTTTCTGCTGAGCAAAGAGGGGCTGATTAAGTGCTAGCAGCAGTCTAGTGCATGGCATCTAAATCAGGTGCAGCAGATTCAAATTGGGTAGTTAGAAAATGAGGGACACTCTGATTAGGGTAAATTGTCAAGCACCTCAGGCAAGTTTGTGGCAGTGATAAGATCCATTTGTTAAAACTTGAATTTGCCTGCTTTAATAATATTTCTCCTGCCTAGGTCACTGCAGTGTCTTTGGCAGATGAGGGGGAATTTTCCAAGCCTGAGCCTCCAAGCCCCTTCTTATTTTGTTGACCTAACTCATTACCAACATGGTAAAGATACCAGAGTCTAAGAAATATAAGGAAGACATTTTTTAACAAGCAAGGTGGTGAAACACTGGCCCATATTACCCACAGGGGTAGTAGATGCCTCATCTCTGGAAATATTTAAGATTACATTGGACAAGGGCCTAAGCAACCTGGTCTAGTAAAAGATGACTCTGCTCACTGCAGGGGGGTGGACCTTTAGAGATACCTTTAGAGGTCCCTTCCAACTCAAAACATTCTATGATTCTACAAAGTATCTGTTAAGTCTATTCACACTGAAAATTTGCAAAGACACAGCTTGGACAAATTTAAGTGATTTATCATTGGCAGAGAAAAAAGATATAACCAAAATCCTTTTCTTCCACTCTCACTTTTCTCCTCATTTTAATATCCTGCTCTAAGGCATGAAGGTATTTCAGATTTTAGTGAAATGGTTGAAGGAGTATTTTAAAAAGTGAAGGCCATGACTTTTTCATCTCATTTTCATTGCTTTGCTAGTGTAGTTTAACACAGCTGGCATTAATCCACTGAAAATTTGACCACAAATTTGTAAATCCTAGATAACAGGGTGGTTTGATGTATTACAAATACAAATGTTAACACATGCTTTGCCACCATAGCCATACTCTGCAGTAAGAATTGTTATGTTGGTTGTCTGTGCAAAATGCAGAAGATGAAAACCAGCTGTTTTTCTGTTGTCCTCCCTGTAATAAATAAAGGGAAAAAAACCCCACAAAAAACGAACTTCATTCTCACTTTACAGAGGAAGTCTGCAGATGACAAAAAACTGGGAGGAGCTGTTGACTCCCACGAGTGCAGTGAGGCCCTACAGAGGGCCCCTGATAAATTAGAGCACTGGGCAATCACTAACCATATGCGGATTAACAAAAGCAAGAGCTGGATTCTGCACTTGGGATGGGGCAACCCCAGAAGTGAATAGACTGACAAGTGAGAGGCTGGAGACCAGCACTGATGAGAGAGACATGAGGGTTCTTGTGAACAGCAGATTGAATATGAGTCAGCAGTGTGCCTTGGCAACCAATAGGGCCAGCTGTGTCCTGGGGTGCATCAAGAACAGCAGTGCTATCTGGTCAAGGGAGGCAATTGTCCTGCTTTTCTTTGCGGCTGCACCTTGAGTACTGTGTGCAGTTTTGGAAAAGACATTAAGTTGTTGGACACTGTCTAGAGGAGGGCTATGAAGATGTTGAAGAGTCTGGAGGGGAAACCTTGTGAGGAGCAGCTGAGGTCTCTTGGTTTGTTTAGCCTTGAGGAGATTGAGGGGAGACCTCATTGACATCCTCAACATCCTCACAAGTGGTAGCTGAGCGACAGGGACTGATCTACTTACTCTAGTGCACAGTGTTAGGACTAACTAGGGGAAATAGGGTGAAAATGAGTCAGGGGAGGTTCAGGCTAGAAATCAGAAAAAGATTTTTCACCCAGAGGGTGACTGGGCTATGGAACAGCCTCCCCAGGGAAGTCATCTCAGCACCAAACCTGAGTGAACTGAAGAAGTGTTTGGACAACACTCTCAGGCACATGCTGTGATTCTTGGGGTGTCCTGCACGGGTCAAGGAGCTGGACTCAATGATTATCGTATGTCCCTTCCAGCTCAGTAGGTACTGAGACACTCTGACATGATTTTTGATGGTTTGGTTTCTTAAGTCCCAAAGCCTGAAATAATGACCAGGTGCATCCCAGACACTACTCCCATGTTAAGCCACATGAACAGCTGAGATCATTCTGATTAATTCATAGAATTATTCATAGAATATGAATAGATGATTCATAGAATCATAGAATTATCTGGGTTGGAAGAGACCTCCAAGATCATCATGTCCAACCGTTAATCCAACATTATCATGATTACTAGATCATGGCACTAAGTGCCACATCCAGTCTTTTTTTTAAAAACCTCCAGGGATGGTGGATCCACCACCTCCTTGGGAAGGCTATTCCAATGCCTGATTACTCACTCTGATTCTACTAGGTATTCTGTTTCTAACACACAAGTTCCTGAACCTATCATCTCACGATCACTGCAGACAAGGTTGCCCTCAACCTCTACATTTTCAACCAGCCCTTCCTTGTTAGTGTGTATCAGACCCAGCAGCACTCCCCTCCTAGTGGACTCATCTACCATTTGTGTGCAGAATTATCATCAGTGCATTGGAGAAACCTCCTGGACTGTGAATAACTTGCTGAGCAGGCCTTCCAGCAAATAGCTGTGTAGTTAAAATCCCCCATAAGAACCAAGGCCTGTGATTGTGAGGCTACTGTCAGCTGCCTGGAGAAAGCCTCATCAACTTCCTCATGCTGATCAGGTGGCCTGTAATAAACACCCACAACAGTGTCACCCATGCTAGCCTTCCACTTTGATTCAGACCCACAAACTCTTAACTTGCCCCTCATCAGTCCCTGGACAGAACTCAATACATTCTATTTGCTGTCTCTTGTAAAGAGCAACTTCACCACCACACCTTGTTGACCCGTATTTCCTTAAAAAGACATATCTATCCATAACCACATTCCAGTCATGAGAGCTGTGCTGACATTGTCACATCTGATGATAAACTTGCTAAGCATCATTTGAAATTCTTTTGATATTTCTTGTGTTTTCTGCATGGCTTATAGTCAAAGCTGGTTTTCCACCTCCAAATGTATGAATAAACTTAAGAGGAACCTGAAGAGGATCAGCTAGTAAAGGGGAATCTGAGTGTTGATATACTCTCTTCCCTGTTCTCAACACTGGTGAGGCTGCACCTCGAAATCATGTTCAGTTTTGGGCCCCTCACTGAAGGAAAGACATTTTGTGGCTGGAGCATGTCCAATGAAGGGTAACAAAGTTGATGAAGGGTCTAAATCACAAGTCTGATGAGGAGTGCTCATCAAACAGGAGGAAATCACTCAAGTTCTGCCAGGGGAGGTTTAGGTTTGACATTAGGAAAAAATTTCTCGTTGAAAGAGTTGTCTAGCACTGGAATATTCTGTCCAGAGAAATGGCGGAGTCACCATCTCTGGAGGTATTTAGAAGACATGTAGATGTGGTGCTTAGTTACATTGTTTAGTGGTGACTTGGCACTGTTTGGTTTATGGTTGGACTCAATGATCTTAGAGGTCTTTTCCAAATTCGATGTTTCTGTGATTCTATAATCTCTCCTGAACCTCTTATATTTTACTCTCTAACACTCCAGCACAGCACTACCCTCTCATACTGACAATCCCAGCTCTGGCAGACACTGCTGCCTCTGTTTGTGGAGGCACAACAAGAATTGGTAATGCTACAGGCAACAGAACAGTGTGGGGTGAGTGACAGGAGGCAAAGTTCTGTTTTCTAATCTATCAGAAAGGACAGATTTCATATTCTCCCTATGTGTTGAGAAAGCAGAAAAAAGTGGCAAGGACTTTCCATCACTAATAGTGGGTATGAGGTTTTTTGTGGGTGTTTTTGTTTGCTTGGTTGGGGTTTTTTTTGGCTGCTGTTTTTTGTGTTTGGTTTGGTTTTTGTTTTGTTTTGTTTTCTCTGAGATATAAGACATGCAGGTGAGTAGAGATTTTGATTTCTTTCTGGCTGAAAATATACAGGATCCCTCACTGTTTGTTTAAAATACTGCAGGACCTCTATGGCAACCTTCAAGAACCTAGAAGATACTGGTAAAAAATAGCAGGAAGTGCAAGAAACTCTAAGTGGGTAATATTGGCTTAATCTAGCATTAAAGGGAAAGACTGTCCCCTAGCTTATTTCAGTAAAATATGCAGCTAGATAGGTCCAAGAACCAAATCCTTTCAAGTCATAAACAATTTTTATTGTCTTTGTAATCATTCTGTCCTGGAGTAACTGAGTGGGATAACACAACAGGTCACACAAGCTGATCTCATGGTGTTGGTTTGCCCTGAAATTCCTTGGTAAGCTCTAAAACTGAGAGAGAAAAGAGACACCTTGTTCCCAAAACAGAACAAAGAGCTGCTGTCCAGCTGATGGAGAAGAGTAGCCAGCAAACAGGCTCTGGAGAGGAGGAAAACAGGCCAGCCAGTTGGTCTTGCTAGCAGAGACATCTGGTCTCATACATTGTGAAAGATGTAGGTTGAGTTCACTGGATTAAAGAAAAAAAGAAAAGAAAAAAACCCCTGTTTTTCCTTTCTGCTTGTCTGAAATTCCATCAGGACTAATTAGGGAGATGAGAGGATTCTGCTTGGGTGTTGAATGTATTTACATATCAGGTGAGAGTGTGTAGGTTAAGCTTCTGGTCTTATGTTACCCCCTTGTGCAACACCTTTTTTTCCACATTATTTTGCAAATTGCTATTTCTTTCGCTTAGGTGATCATAGAAGACATTGGCAATAAATGTGTGTATCAATTCCCAGTTGGACGCTGGTTTGCTTTAGATGAAGATGACGGAAAAATCCAGAGAGACATTCTTGTTGGGGGCACTGAAGCCACAGGTAAAGTCATGGGCTGAATCTATGGTGGGAAATGCAAAGATACAAAAGCCTGATTAATGTTACAAGCCATGTTTTCTACAGAAGATAAATGTCTTATGCTTAGGGAGATCTGCAGTGGACCATCTGCTAGTGACAGGCTGTTTTGTGCAAAGGTTGCTGAGCTACCATTGGATTTCCTACCTCTGTATCTCACTTGAGAAGCTGTGTAGAACCAACAGGCTGATTTATCACCTAATACATCTGCATAAAGGGCTAATGGGAAAAGGATGAAAGATCCAGCTTGTACCTCAGCAAGTTGCTCATCAGATTTCAGTCTCCTTCTATGGAGGTATTCAAAACCCGTCTGG
>VWZX01009015.1:14171-40452 GCA_013399015.1 Galbula dea | reverse complement strand
AAACAAAAGAGTTAGAGAGTTAGGACAGTAGGACGGAGGAAAAGAGGGAAAATTAGGCAGAGAGACAGAACAGAGAGCAAGAGGGCATAGTTACACCACCATGGATTGGGTCCAGCGACATGTTGACATTCATACACACACCAGTCACAGCATACCAGCACTACTCACCACCACGAGGCTTTTTCCTCAGGTTTCTATAGGAAAAGGTACAGGACAGGGTCCTACTGATCCTTAAGATAAAGGGAATCTCCCGCAGGTTTCTCCAGACTTTTCTCATGAATAAATTCCTCACGAGATGTCCACACACCTGGGCCTTATCTCAAGGTCTTAACTAGGCCTCATTGTCCTGCACAGCAGTTTCCTAGCTTCTGGCTCCTTGAGGTCTGGCATTGTCTTCTCCAACGATGATAATCAAGGATCAATCAAGCTTCGAGACATTAAGATGCAGTCTTAACACAGCTAGGAAACCTGTTTTCCATACCTGATAAGCAAACAGTCTCTTACAAGCATTGTAGTCAGACTGGGGTTTTTTCATTAGGATGGGTGGACCCAAACATGCACTCTCACCTGGGGTGCATCACACACTTTATTGCTGGCTGATTGAGAGAGGTGCTAGTCCCACTTTATTCAGTGTTAGTGCTACCCCACCTGCAGCATTGTGTGCAGTGTTGGGCTCCACAATACAAGAAGGATATCAAGTTGTTAGAAAGCATCCAGAGGAGGTCCACAAGGATGATGAAGGGCTTGGAGGGGAAAACTTATGAGGCAAGACTGAAGTCACTTGGTCTCTTCAGCCTGGAAGAGTCTGAGGGAAGATGTCATCACTGTGTATAACTTACTTACCAGAGAGAGAGGGGTGGGTGCTGACCTCTTCTCTCTGGTGACCAGCTACAGGACCCGGGGTAACGGCATGAAGTTGAACCAGGGGAGGTTTAGGCTGGATGTTACGAAAAGGTTGTTTACCCAGAGAGTCGTGGAGCACTGTAATAGGCTCCCCAGTGAGGCTGCCATGGCCCCAAGTCTCATGGAGTTTAAGAGACACTTGGATAATGCACTTGGACACATAGTGTGGCTTTGGGGTTGTCCTGTGCCTATAGGAGTTGGAGTTGATGATCCTTATGGGTCCCTTCCAGCTCAGGACATTCTGTGATTCTGTGATTCAAATATCAGAAAATTTCAGATACAGACCTAAAGCCAGAGCAGTTCAGGATTGCCTCTTACTCAAAGTCATAGACACATTTCAAGCAACATATTTCTCTGTTGAAATAGGATGTTACCTTTTACAAGCCAAATGCAACACACAGCAGGTCTGAATTTCATTTTGAATGCATGTCTGAGCCCACACTCTAACACAAATGCATCTTACATGTGCACCAACTGGCTCCATCCTTCAGCATTGGATCAGGAGCCCAACTCTCTGCCATATGTCTGCATGTGTCCTGCAGGATCATTATGTAAACAAAGATAAGTAAGATGTCCTAAGAGTAAACTGGTGTCATAGGTAGCAAGCTCAGTGATTACCCTTAGACTTATATGATTGAGATTAGTAACCAACCACCTTCCCTCATCGAAGAATACGAGTGTTTATTTCCTGGTCAGTGAAGTGAACGAGTTTTCATCCACTTCTTGGGCCAACCTCCAGATGATCTCCTCATCTCTAAAAGTTCTCAAAGTCTGTAACTTCATGTCTGCCTACTCTTCCTACCTCCCTTCTTTCCAGAGCCAACAGCAAGACTGCTCTGCTCACAGCAAGCTGTGAAACATACCACTGGGAACACAGTAACTACAGGGGCATGAAGGCAAGCAGCAGATGGGTAAGATAGAAATTGGCCCCTTTTCACTTTAGGGAAAATGCTAAGATGGTACACAAGACAAAAAAAAATAAATGTTGATGCCCTTATCAGGTATCGAGTTTTTAAAGATACAGTTCCTTTATCAATTCAAGGACTGGAAACATTTTCTTCCCAAACTGATTGTGACTCATTTTTCATAATTTGTATCTATTTACCATTAAAATTATTTTTGTGCATCATTGCCCTATGTGAAAGAAACTGATTGCATTTTACAGTCAGGTGTGACTATTCTGTTGCATAAAATGGATAGAGTAAAAAAAAAAAAAAAAAAGAGAAAGATTGTCAAATAAAAGGAAAAAAAAAAACAAAAGCAGTTCTACCAGCAGCTACCTCTAGATTCATTATGTGCCAGATCAATGCCTGTTGCATATTGCAGTGCTCACGTACAGTGTGAGCAGTGTAGGTAGCTTTCACAAGGGTCTCAGATATCAATTTCAACAATTCAGTTTATCATAGAAATCAAAACAAGTTTATCCTCTTAGAATCTACATTTCACGGGGCAAATGACTACTCAATGTCTCTCAAAGGGCTGTGCTTTACTGTCAAAACCCTGTAATACAGCTTACCAGTTACACAAGTAAATGTTGCCTTGCTTGGGTGTCCCTCTGTGGAATTCAGCTCCAGGAACCCACATCATCAATAGAAAGACTGCTTAGGACAGCCTTTAGAATAGAGGATACCTGCTGCATTTTAGTTTCCCACATCTAAGAGATTTTATAAGAACATTCTTTTTAGAATTCCTTCTCTTCATGTCAAATAACAAAAGTCTTGCTTTCTTTCAGTGCTGGTGCAGGGACTTCAGTGTTCCCCCTGATTTCTCTAGGAATATTGTACAACTGTAGTATAACTCTGCTTTAGGGTAGCCTGCCTTTCAAATAAAGAAAATTCTTAAAATCAGTATAATTTGTCTAACTTTTACAGGCAGTGGGAGCAGACTATTTTCTTCAGGGCTTGTCACTATTTTAGATAGCTAAAGAAAAAAAAATTCATGCTGTGGTGATACAGAAAGTCTAATTTGCATATAGATGTCGAAGCATGCAACAATATACTCCCCCGAGAGAGCTCTTGGTGTTTAACTGTCTACACAGTCTGGCACTATGCTGCCCAACACCTAATAAAAGCTAAATTAAAACTTTCTTAAAACTTTGAGTCTGTGAATATCCTTAAACTATCAATTTGCATTTGCATACCAAGCTAAACCTCATTTAAGAGGAAAAGCAGAAGGTATACTGCAAGGGCAGAAGGGAGAAATAAGTTTGTTTCAGAGTAAACATCAGTCAGATGTACTAATGCTTTAATTCATCAGCCTGATGAGCTTTATTACAATGTTGGGATCAAGCACTACCAAGGAGATAAAAAGCAGCCCTGTGTAAAAGAGAGAAAGGCTAACTGAAGTTTATTAACAGAGCTGAAAGAAAAACAGAGCCAGAATGGCTGAATAGCGAAAAGAAGATTAAATGAAAGGTGACTACAACAGAAGAGGAGCACAAATAGAAGACAGAAGTACAATCTACTTATTTTTCTCTCTATCAATCATGTTTTTATTTTATTTTTTGGTGTTGATCATAGACTATGCAGTGGAGCAAACATATTTTGACAAGGGAAAACTAAAGGATGTCAGGGGAAAACAACAAGTTTGCTTTCATAATTTCATTAAACTATCTTGACAGTAAAAATGAAAGTGTGCATGATAACTATAAAGAATAAGTAACATAATCTCAGAATTAGAATTTGCACAAGTTTTAAGTTAAGCAAAAGAAAATCCATGATTGATATGAGAATATTTTGAATTCTACGAGGATCAGAAGCAGCAGAACACAAAAAGCACAGAACTGACTGCTTTGTCTGATAGCTCTGACAGCTACATTCTGTGGTTGGATAGATATGGCTCCCACTGACCGATGCTACAACAAATTACACACTATCTCATGAATTTTTACACCTTCAATTTCAATTCAGTTCTCTCAATGCCTGTTCAAATGAATAGTGTTCCATGGACTTCTCTTTAAACAACAGTGTTGCCTTTAGAAGGACTTTGAGACTGAACATGAAAAGAAGTGACTCAAAGCTTGAAGTATGAAAATGGAGAGATGACCACTGAGGTCTGGGGGATGCTTCCACAGTTTTGTCTTACCAGAGAATGAAGAATAGAGCCTTTCTAAATGTGTGCCTCTCCTTTATCTCATGAATTAGTGATACAGTTAAGGGACGCAAGTAATCTCTTCCTGTCATTGTTTTTTAGAGAGTACTCTTCCTCTAGTCCTGTCTTTTAGACTGTGTCTCCTCCTTAATACTCAGTGATATGGACCATCTGGATGAAAGGAAACTAGTGTTTATCACTTATCACTTGATTTAATTTTTATTCAAACAAGTACTGTAATTGGAATTTCATTTATGTAACCATCTGAAATTGAAACTCTCTTCTTTCTTTTCTTTTCTTTTCTTTTCTTTTCACTTACCCACCTTTTTGTTTGACAGGAAGTATTTGCCTCTTAAACTTTTTCACTCACGTTTCCAGCTCTGGTAACATAATGCTGTCTCTCACATTTCTGCTTATCTCCAAAGAGTCTGAAAAATTTCCAAAATTAGTGTTTCCTGGCTAGTGTCTAGAAAGTCCACTTAATCGTTTCATCAAGCACGTGCAGGAATGGTAAAACTAGCATTTGTAACAACAGATTCTAAAGGAACAAGGAGATCTGCTTACAGCTTATGCCTAAAGGCTGTTTGTATTTGGAGATGTGATGTTCTGCAGATTTTACAAGCTGTAGGCGCTATAGGGGAGAAAATAAAGGTCAATAAGGGAGTGAGTGCCACATCCACCTCAGTGAATCTGTATGAAGTGTGCACTACTTTGGTTCAGATCGTGGATGCACTTTTGATTCAGTTTAGTCATCATGCATATTCTTTGAAACAAGCTGAGATGTGAACATGATAGATGCCAAAAGCATTGATGGGCCTTATAGGAAAATCCAAAGTCATTATCTCCTTTGTCTTTTGAAAAATATCAGACACAAAGTAACAAATCATTTATTTATTTTGAATTTATTTAATCATGTAAAAACTGTCTGATTTTTCTTCCATATTCAGTCGATAGATTGCATATTGCTTATAGATTGCATATTGTTTATAGATTGCATATTGAGCTAATTTCAGATCATATTACCCAAAGTAATGTTATTGTGTGTTATTCTACTTACAGAATGTGCTGACCTTGAGGAAATTTATTTTAACCTTGATGAATTTGTTTGTTTGGGGATAATTCATGGGCATCAGAAGGTTCACAGACAAAAATGCTGCTTTGACCTTCAAAGTGCTCATCAGTAACATGTCATTATGCAAGTTGGGAACGTTTCGATCTCTTCAGAATGCATCACCTAAGATCAACCTCTTTGCTTGTCACTCCATATTATTCCTGTCTACATGTCTTTATTATCTCTTCATTTTCCATAGCATCATATGCAAATATCTCAAGACCACCTTCAATGCCCTTCACAACCATAACCTTTCTGTTTAATCATTTGGTTTTTTGCTTTTCCCTTCATGTCTGTAGAAGTAAACCCCTGAATGACTATTTAGTGGTATCACAACCATGTATATACCTCTGTACATTATCGTCTCTTTTTCTCTTCCTTGGTATTAGTTCCTGTGGCAAACCATACTGTATCACATCCTCCTGTCAATCCCTATACACGTATGCCTCACAGTTGCAGAGAATCAACCACTAATCTTACTCGGTGAGCTGCAGTCTGACAGAAAATTTATTTATTTTTTTAAGGAAAAGAAGCTGATTCAGACTGTATTGATAGCTCACTGAACTATTCAGATTTGCTCTTGCCACACTTCCTCCTTCATGCCGGCTGTTTGCAATAATCACTTATGTTCTCTTTGTTTCACATCAGATTGCTTGTTCTTTGGGATTGAGGTTTTGTTTGTACCAGTGCTCATCAAACAGTACAGATGGCGTCTCTGGGCAGTGCTATCAACCCAACAATAAACCACGTATTGACACTGTACTCATTCCAACCCTTGGTTTGTCCAAATAGGTTAATCATACTATACTGTTGACACATTGCTTCTGAATACTGTATGTAAGCATTTATTTATGAGTTTAATGCTCCAAAAAGTCACAGAACATTATATTTGTTTACAAGCATGCTCTTCCATCCTGAAAGGAAGAGACATGTTTTTAGGAAGCCTGGTCCTTGACAAATGACATTTTCAAAAAAAATAAGCAGTAAATGACACTAGCACAGGAGAATTTGATTATTTAAAAAAATAATTCAGATATCTGAGAAGAAAGGGTGCATGTAGGTACATATTTTTCATGCCAACAGTCCAAGGAAACTTTTTTATTGCCCTTACACAGAAAATGAGTTTCAGGGTGGATGAAGGGGGTCTGGGAAGAACATCTCCTTTGCCAACTTCTTTTTACATTTTTCTTAAAACATTTGTCAAAACCCTTTTTTGCTAAAGAAAAATTCCCAAAGCAAAGTATATGTAAAAAAAAAAAAAGAAAAAAAAAAGAAAAAAAAAGAAAAAAAAGAAAAAAAAAAAAAAAAAAAGAAAAAAAAAAAAAAGAAAAAAAAAAAAAAAAAAAAAAAAAAAAAAAAAGAAAAAAAAGAAAAAAAGGAAAGAAACGGAAAAAAAAGAAAAAAAAAGAAAAAAAAAGAAAAAAAAAGGAGGAAAACGAATGTAATGCTGCACTTTACTCCTATGTTGAAATGGACTTGTTTTCTCCAAGCATTGTAGGTTCACAAAGCCTACTGAGAAGCTGAAACATGAAAATATGCTACTGACTGATAATAGAAAAAAGGCTGAATTTGCCCTGTCCTCTGGTATTACTCTTGTTTATTGAAAGAATTTGCAGGCTAATGAATTTTGTTCAAAAAGCAGAGGCCAGACTATACATTTGGACATTAGGATTTCTATGGATTACATGTGTATAAGTGTGTGTATTCTGTAGACAAAAGAATTTTCTCTAAAGTAAAATACTGCTCTTCTGAAGCATTATAAAAATCATCAATATGATTTTCATAAAAGGATTTTTAAATACTACATCCACACATTTGTCCTTGTAGTTTCTTGTATTACAAAAAAACCATCCTTCATTTTTTAGGAGATTTCCTATATGTTAGCTCTCAACACACAACCTAGCACCTGCCAGTCAGAAAAAACAAAAACATAAACAAAACTAAAAGGAAAGAAAACAAGTTACAGAGCCATGGCTTGATTTCCACTAGCATTAAGAAGAGCACCTTCATTTGGATTTAGTTGAACAACTTTCAATCAAGTTGATACAAATTCAGTCATCTGAATGAATTGGATTGGAATAATTTGTGAATACTTGTATTCAGGAAAACTATACAAGAATCTTTTTATATTGTATAAATGTATTGTATAACTGTACAGCATACAAATCTCCTTTTATACACAGGTACTTTAGCACATAGCCCTCTCACAGTCAATGAGATGAAATTAAAGTAACACCTTCCAAACATCTTTAGGAACAGCTTGTTAGGGCAAAGTAAGGAAAGCAGTATTCTGGTCTGAGAGAATGAGTGTTGTCAGAACTCCTAAAAAGAGGAGTCCATGTCTAGAAAAGATTCAATAAGGTCCTAATCAGGTCACACACATCTTTAAGAATATCAATAGTTGTATGAGTAGCATAGAGTAACATAAATGAAAGGTTTTTGAAGAACGGGACCTTTCTCATGGAAGAAAACCTAAGTTTTTCTTCAACTCAGTGATAGTGCAAAAGGAATTGCTGGTTTGTTTGCTTAGATGAATCTTGGGATAAACCTCACCTGTTAATTAAATGTGGCATAAAATGAAAAAGTTAAGATGGAAGGAACAGTGAGTTAGATGCATGTTACAGCAAATGGATCAGGCACAGACCTTTTGAGATTAGTGTGATGGTGTTATATCTGCCCTACATTTTACTGCAAATATGTATAACTATTTTTTGGGTTTTTACGTTCAAAATGGGTAGAATCAGCTATTTGCTGCAAGGCAAGAGCTAATTAAATTGGTGATTTCCTGTCTTGTACCATTCCTATCATACCTGTATATGATTGCTCATCAGAAAGTTTCTAGTTGCACAGTGGACATGTCTATTTTTGTCTTCAGGTCTAAGCAAATTCTGACTATTCTGCAACTCAGGATCTGAAAACAGAGCAAGGAAGGAAATATGACTATTTCTGTAATAATTTATAACTATGTGAGAAGATGCAAGGAGAGTTAATGGACAACTTTTTCGCTCCACACAATTTTTTCGTGAGTGGTGTAATTTAGATGTAAGATAGAATATATTGCCAAGGTTGTCATCATATCTCTTACACATATTGTAATTTATATCACCTTAACGTCTGCTATGCAGCCATTGTTCTCTGAACTTTGTAAATTCTCTCTATCTCTTGTAAATTCACTCTATTTTTTGCTATTAATTTATGAAGAGTTTCAAAACTTCTTTGAGCAAAATCTTATTTGTGCACTGGAAGATGAGTGAAGAAAAGAAAAAAACACTACAATTGCCCATAATTACACTTAAAAGTAGCTTACCTCTGAAACGTGGTATAACGTAATTCCAGTACAGCTTCTTTGAAAGGCTTGATGAAAAACTACATTTCAATCAAAACATGAGAAAAGAAATCATAGAACTGCAGAATATCTCAAGTTGGAAGGAATCCATAAGAATTACCAAGTTCAAGCACCTACTCATTGCAGAACTACATAAAAAAACCCTGTATGACTAAAAGCATTGTCCAGACACTCCTTGAACTCTGACAGGCTTGATGGCATGACTACTTTTCTGGGGAGCCTGTTCTAGTGACTGTCCACCCTCTCAGTGAAGAACTTTTTCGTAATGTCTACTCAGAACTTCCCATGACATGGCTTCATTTCATTTCCTCATGTCACATTGCTGATCACCAGAGAGAGAAGATGGGTACCTCTACCTCTGCTCCTCCTCTTGAGGAAGTTGTAGACTACAGTGAAGTCACCCCTCAGCCTTCTCTTCTACAAGCTGAACAAACCAAGTGACCTCAGCTTCTCCTTTTAAGCTGCCCTTAAGACCTTTCACTGTGTTGTTCATTCTCCTTTGGACACACTTTAGTAGTCTATTGTCCTTCTTATATTGAGGCAACCAAAACTGCACACAATACTTGAGCTGGGGTCACACCAGCAAAGTGTAGAGTGGGACAATCACCACCCTTGATCAGCTAGCAGTGTTGTGCCTGAGGCACCCCAGGACACATTTGGCTCTTTTGGCCACCAGGGCACACTGTTGACTAATACTTAACTTGCCATCGACTAACCCCCCCCACTTGTCTTTTTATGGGGCTGTCTTCCAGCCTCTAACCCCCTAGTTGGCATGTATAACTGAGATTGCCCTCTTCCAGATGGAGAACTTTGCACTTGTTAAATTTAATATGGTTGGTGATTGCCTAGCTCTTTAGTCTACACAGGTCACTCTGTAAGGCCTCTCTACCCTTGAGGGAATCCATATCTCCTCCTAGTTTAGTACTGTTGGCAAACCTAATGTACATCCAATTTCTGAATCCAGATCATTTATTAAAACTTTTTAGAACATTGGCCCTAAAACTGAGCCTCGGGTAACACCACTGGTAACTCATTTTTTACACACTTTCATTACGTTAGGCTTTCTCAAAGGAGAGGGAGGACCCTATCCAGGTTCCAAAGCAGAATCATAGTTTCATAGAATCATAGAATATTCTGGGCTGGAAGGCACCCATAAGGATCATCTAGTCCAGCTTGCAACTCTACACAGGACACTGTAAGAATCATACCATGGGCCTGAGAGCTATGTCCAAACATTTCTTGAACTACTTTAGACTTGGTGCTGTGACCGCCAGCCTCAGGAGGCTGTTCCAGAACCCAACCACCCTCTGGGTGAAAACCCTTTTTCTGATACCTAACCTAAAACTCCTCTGACTCAACTTCATACTATTTCGTCTAGTCCAATCGCTGTCCACAAGAGCAAAGAGATCAGTGCCTGCCCCTCTGCAACCCCTCATTAGGATGTTGAAGACAACAATGAGGTCTCCTATGAGTCTCCTCTTCTCCAGGCTGAACAAATAAAGTGACCTCAGCCACTCTTCATAAAGTTTCTCCTCCAGGCCCTTCACCATCTTCGTAGCCCTCCTCTGGACACTTTATAATAGCTTAATATTTTTTTATGCTGTGGCACCCAAAACTGCACACAGTACTCAAGTTGCAGCCACATGAGTGCAAAGTAGAGTGGGACAGTCATAGTCCTTGACCAGCTGGTAATGCTGTTCTTAACACATCCCAGGACAGAGTTGGCCCTCCTGGCAGCCAGAGCGCACTGCTGACTTGCATTTATTTTGCCATTAATCAGGACCCCCAGGCCCCTTTCCTCAGTGCTGCTGTCTAGCCTCTCGTTATCCAGACTGTGCACACCTCTGGGGTTGCCTCATCCCAAGTTCAGAATCCAGCACTTGCTTTTGTTAACCATCATGCCATTGGTGACTGCCCATGTTCTAATTTGTCAAGGTCTTATGGGCCTAAGTTGTGCCAGGGTAGGTTTAGATTAGATATTAGGAAGAATTTTTTTACTGAAAGAGTGGTGAGATATTGGAATAGGCTGCTCAGGAAGGTGGCGGAGTCACCATCCCTGGAGGTTTTTAAGAAGAGGATAGATGTGTTTCTTCAGGGGCTGATTTAGGGATAAGAGTAGTGTAGGGTTATCGGTTGGACTAGATGATCTTGAGGATCCTTTCCAACTGTAATGATTCTGTGATTCTGTGGTCCTTCTGTAGGGCCTCACTGCCCTTGAGGGAGTTAGCAGCTCCTCAGAGTTATGTATCACCTGTGAACTTGCTTACTAACCCCTCAAGTCCTGCATCCAGCTCATTTATGAAGAAGTTGAAGATCACTGGACCAGGGATGGACACCTGTGGAACCCCACTAGTGACTGTGCACCAACCTGATGTAACCTCATTCACTATAGCTCTTTGCACCTGACTTATGAACCAGTTGCTCACTCATCTCATGATATGATTACCCAGCTGTATGCTGGACACCTTGTCCCAAAGGATACAGTGAAAGACAGTATCAAATGCTTTACTAAAATCCAAAAAGATTACATCAGCTGGCTTCCCAGAGAATCCCCTACAGCCTATGGTGAAGACCACGGTGAGGCAGGCTGTCACCCCTGCAATCCATAAAGGTTAACTGTGGAGCAGATATCCACCTGCAGCCAGTGGAGTACCCCACGTGTGTGCAAGTGGATTAATGCGAAGGAGGCTGTGACCCCATGGGGAGCCTGAGCTACAGAGGCTTCTGGGAGGACCTGTGATGCAATGGAGAAAGAAGCCCATACTAGAGCAGATTCTCTGGCAGGACTTATGACCCTGTAGGGGACCCATGCAGGAACAATCTGTACCTGAAGGACTGCCTTGTCATGCTGGAACAGTTAATGAAGAACTTCAGCCCATGGGAGGAAGCCCACACTGGAGGATGAGATGAGTGTGAGATGGAAGGAGTGGCAAAGACAACATGTGATTCTGTGTTATCACAACCCCCATACCTCATCCCGCTACACTGATGGGGGGAACAGGTAGAGAATTTGGAAATGAAGTTTAGCCCTTCAAGAAGGAAGGGGTAAGAAGGAAAGTGTTTTAAGATTTGTTTTAATTTCTTATTCTAATTTGACTTTTGATTGGTGATTAATTTCCCCGAGCTGAGTCTGTTCTCCCCATGACAGCAATTGAAGAATGATTTCTTTGTCCTTATACCAACCCCAAACCTTTCATCATGTTTTCTCTTCCCTGTCTGTTTGAGGTGAGGGAGTGATACAGCAGCTTTGGTGGACAGCTGGCATCCAGTCAAGCTTGACCCGCTGTACAATGACAAACCAAATCATACTGTCCAACTGGGCTAGTCCCATACCCTATCTGTCCATTATTAAAACCTTGTAGTCAGAAATGTACTTACCAAAATTCTCTTTGATTCACTCAACTGTTTAGGTAACAGATGCACATTCTCTGCCTCTGGAGTAAAAACAGATATGAGGAACATATAGTAATCACCAAAGCACTTTATGATAGTGCTTCTCAGCAGAATTTCATCCTCAACATTTCTAGATCAGAATCTAATTCCCTATTTAAAACAGAAGATCATTTGTTTGCTCTCTGGAAAGAGATCAAGCAAGACAGATTTATCAAAGTGCTTTGTTCTAGCAAACTTCAGAGAAGATATTGAAGAACTGATGGTTCACGGTTTTGTGAAGAGCAACAGCTGCTTGCTTCGTGGTGCAGTCTCACAAGAGATCAAGCAGAGTCCAGACTGCCATAGATGGGCAAAATCAGATCTCTCAATAATTAAGACCTTTATTCCTCAAACAGATTTAAGATCTTTAATGACAAGTTGCTGAGATACTAGATCTGGACATTAAGTATCATCCAAAACACAACATTTGCAAAAACAGATGCCTTGCAAAGCCCTGCTGGTTTGAGCACAATGTTACAGAGACAGAAGTGGTGCATACAGCCAAGGTCAACCCACTACTCTTTGAAACCACAGAAGATAGAAGTAAACCCAAGAGATTCAATTAGGCAATCACTCTGTATGTGGTTTCATACAAAATACTCTATCATTTTCAAGTAAATGAATACTGTATTCTCACTTTACAAATCATAAAACTGAAATTTCCAGTTGTTAAGTGACATGACCAAGATTCTGTGCTAGATCCAAGATCCAGACTTTCTCACTCTTCCTGGCAGGTGAGACTTGCCCTTCTCCCATGTTAGTCACCAAGAAACCACATTTCATTGTTCTCTCCAGACTAGCTGTAAACTGGAGCTTTTATAGAGACTCCTAGGAAATTAGCATGTGTGACAGGTTCAATAGACACTTGATTGATTAAATAATGAGAAGTATTTTCATAGTATCTTTTAAATGTGAATGAACTCTGTCTGGAAGAGAACATGGCAAAATAGAATAAGAGCAGGAAGAATTTTTCCTCCATTAAATGCTCTTCCACAGAGCTCAGAAAACTTAACCAAAACTAATCCTGGATTTTATGGACTAGAACTGAAGTTAGAGATATTTTTCCTGTTGAAGGCTAAGTGTTCAACCACTGGCCTACACCAACTTTCCAGTCATAGTCTAGGGAAAATGACACTGTCCAGACCCAGACTCTTTTGCACAAGTTTTCCAAAAGGAGTCAAGATGAACCAGCACAGAGATTTCCTGATTTGTTCAGTTCCACAGCTGAGGCATCTCCAAAACACATGCAGGCTGCTTTTGACTATCATGGACGATAAAGATATCCCAATTTCAAGAACATTTTAAGAGACAGTTTCTGTAACAGATTATTATAGCTGAGAGAACCACACTTTCTATGTTTTTTGTTTGGGCTTTTTGTTTGTTTGTTTTTTAATAATACAAACCTTTATTAGTTCATTTGGAAGAAGATTATTCCAGGACATTTAAAAAAGCTGATCAATGGTATTTTAAAGAAAAGTATGGACTTCTACTGTCTGTGCAAGGCCAGTTTTCAAAAAAAGAGTATGTACACAAATCACTATATATTCGATTAGTGCATATGCAAATTAGGACTTTCTATATAGGAAGTACCAACTAACCCTTTAAATTCCATTTAAATGAGCAGAAATTAAAATTATAGCCAAGCAACTTTTTTTTGCATATATATTTTTGTGTAGCTTGGTTTGCAGTTTTGAAAATATAACTCAATATGTGAGGTAAGTAAGGCCAAGGATGCATAGCATGTCATTAGTGGAAAGAGATAAAAATATTCTAGCTGTTTCTGGTGATCTCAGTGTTATGATCTCAAGAACTGATGTGAATAGATCTTATTCAATTTTGTTTAGTCTCCTGATAGGTAGCAATCTCAAACAAATTCTGTTTAATTTTGGAGATCGTCTGTCTTGTCTTACAACTACCATAATTTTGAAGACTGAAAAAATGAGACTAAACAGGAACAAATCTGTCTTTTGGGAGTAGAAAAATAGTTGTACAGGTATGACTCTACTTACACATGAACACCCTTAAACTAGAAGTGATTGTCCTCTAGACAAAGTAAGTTACTGTGTTAGCTTAATACCAAAAGTCTGCTTAAACTGCACTAATACAAAAGAAAATAATGATTTCTACCATGTTTCTGACCATTCTGGATAGTTACTTGCAAAGGACTTTCTCCATTGCTTCTATTTTACATTGTCTCTTCCAGTGTGCCTTTCTTCCAGAACCATGTAAAAAAAACCCCCACAAGTGCATCTAAATATGTTCTTTTCAAGGCTGCATTATCTCTCTAGATTTTCACAAACCAGTCAGAGTGTTTGCCTGAATCATCAGCAACATCTGCTTCAGTGAAAGAATCTTAAAGCCAACACCAATATCAAACTAACAAATTGACAAGAGATAAGCAGTAACTATTATTTATTTGTAAGTGGGTTTAAAATATACTTCCCAGTGGTGAAGAATAACTAAATTATAGATCCCAATTCCTGGATGGTGTGACAGAAATTAGGATTTCTGCCTCGTAAAACATCTCAAAAAGAATTTTGGACCAGCACTGAAAATATACACAACACTTCTTGCACACATGCAAGACAAGCCCAGAGCTTGTGAACATGGACATTTGGGGTTCCTGGCTTACTGATAATCCTAAGGAAAGACTCCAAATGCTTAACTGTTACTAAATCACTTAAAGAGCTGGGTAAATGAAAGGAAAACTTAAATGTTTACCAGACTAAGTTGTACTGCTTTGAAAGACTCTCAGTTTCCACAAGACAGCGCTCTTCACCCCAAAATAATGTGTTTGAACATCAGAAAACTCCCAGGAAGTTCCATTTGTGAGAAGCTACCTACTAGGAACATTGATATCCTCTGAGTGAACATGAAAAACATTTTCTTAATATATCATTTCCATGAGCAAGCAAGGCAAAGTGTTAAATGTATAGAAGAGGGAGAAAGAGAGAGAACTAAGCACAGAGTGAAATTACAAAGAGGGATTTTCCAGAATTTTATAACACAGTAATATATTCATAATACTTTAGATACGATCATATGATGTTATACAATACGCAAGTCCTAGTGTTTAGATAATTAAAGGGAAATTTTAAAAATGCATTCTGGCTAGCAGGGAGGGATTATGCATGGATTGGTTTTAATCTTCAAAAGATCAGATATAAAAAATATTAATCTTTCTATTGCTTGTATTTAACCTGATACAAAATTTAAACCAACATTTTTTCATGTCAAAGTGTACAAATACTTTACATATCAAACAATTAGTTTGCAAATTTCCACCAAAAAATCTTGACAGTATCAAGGTAACAAAGCAGGAGAATGTCATAGCAGCAGTTTTCTGTAGGTTTGCTTAACTTTCTCTCTGCAGGAACTATATCTAATTCAGATTAAAATGTCATTGATTTCCCTGTAGAATCTCAGGGAATATGCAAAGACCATTTCCTGCAGGGAATTTCACTTGTCACTGGTCACCACAGCACATCAAAATGGTGCATAGATTCTATGTGATTTAATTAAACCTCATTATGTAAATTAAGAAACAGACTTAAAGGATTGTACTTTGATCAGCCCTTTGCTCTACCTTTTAGAAGTTATCCACATCAATTCACACTATGTTTATATGATAAATAGAAGATATGATACAACTACACACAGAAAAGATATGCACAAAATGGAAACACAGCCCTTAAAATAATGCAAAACATACAGGAACAGCTAGGTAAGAATTTTAGTGTAATAGCAAATCAAAACTTAGTTTTAAATTAAAAAGCTTTTGGCATCCATAATCTCTCAACTTTTCTCTGGGTTTTTTTGTTGTTTGTTTTTTTTTCCAACAAAATACTTTTTGTTTGTGATTATCTGCTCCATAGCTATCACTTGCTGGCTTTTGACCGTTGAAGAAAACCCTGCCCAAAAATACTAACACAGTACTCTTTGGGTGTCTAGGTGAAATAAAAAACCTTTTTATTAATTTCCAATGTGCCCACTAAAAAAGAATAAATCATAAAATAAAAAACATGGACATGCACAACTGTCAGCTTTATAGGGTCCCTGTGAGGCAGCCTTGAAAGCAACCTTCAGCATCTGTTCCTTCAATTTGCATAAATAATTGGTAAGTGATTAGAAGAACACACTGACAAAAACAAGCTCAGCATATGATAGAGTGGGATGATTCTCTTCTTTCAAATTACACTGAATTTCAGGAAGATTTTAAAGAATTATTATTCATGTTTATGACCTTCAGGTTAACACATGTCCATGACCTGTCTCCTGGGAGTTATGTTGCTGAGGCTGATAAAGCTGCTAGTAATGAACACAGAGCAAGAGATGCTTTCACTGCAGCCAGAGCAAGTTTTTTAGACTTATTTTCACAGGAGACCACGGTGACCTCCAGATCACCCTACAAAATGCACAGGTTCACTTTCTGAATTCATTCTTACCAAACAACGTGATGGGATAAGAAGAAGCGACACAAAACAGTAAGGCCTACTAGACTATTATTCACTCCAGGGAAGAAAAAGGACCCAGTCATACATCACTCCTCTCCTTCATTTTCCATTTTGACTGGTTAAAAAAACACCAAAGACAACAGAAGTGCTGGGTGCTCCTGAGAGCAGACAGGTGCCTTGCATGTCCAGTTCTCTTCTCAGTTGGAAGAACTAGTGAGTACCACCTTTCACTTGCCTTTGGATGCAACAAAAGTGCATGGTACAACTGAAATTGATCATTATATTTTTCTATCTGACATTACTTCTTACAATCTTCAAAGTCAAGACAGAATTTCGGAGAGTTATACTAATCTCCTGCAATTACCAGGTACAGTGACACTAAAATTATTTCATCACCTCAGTGGGAACAGAGTGAACATCAATTTAGTTTAATTTGGGCAGATTCATAGCTCATGAATTTGCCCTTGAATTTCACTGAAAAATGTGGATATGAAATATGCAAATAACATTTCTCACAGTTACAATAATCTGGATTATTTAGGCAAATGCAGAGATCACAATTTATGAGAAACCCAGAAGCAGAGCCCCATTTTTTGCCACTTATAACCACTTCTGCTCTCCTCTGTGCTGCAGAAGAAATTCTTGTTCTGCAAGTAATCCTTCCACTCACTACACCACAGGCTATTGGTATACCAAAGCCTAACAAACCCACCTCCTCCTGGCCCTTCACTTCCCCTTATTATTAACCCCATACTAGTGTGAGAGAGTGAAAGGTGAGCAGGGCGTAGGATGCAAGATAACTTTTGTTGTCTGTTGCTCTCTTTGATTGTGTGTACAAGCCTCTTCACAAACTGTGTCATTCCTGTGTTTGCGCACATGCTGCTTTCAGCTATATGAAATTACACCAAAGAAATGCAGTTAAGTCCACATACACTGTAGCATTGCACCAGGGAGAGTCTGTGGTTATTAACGTTGGCAAAAATTTGCTACATTTTAGTTGCTGACTGCAGAAGCCAGGATGCAAAGACAGCTGCGGGCACAACAGAGGCTGCTTTTCAGTTGTTATGCTGGTTGATTCGGTGTCCTGAATACAACCATCACAATATATTAGGTACTGAAAAAAGAGAAGGGTTATAAGTCAGCATGAAATGGCTTCAGCGAACATCTGCTCTAAGCTGTCTGTGTGGCAGTAGATGAATGTGAACTCTTGGAATTAATCAAGCAGGGCATGACCTTACTGAAACATTTATGAAAAAGCAGTTGCACACCATGGTAACAGAGTCTGTCTCAGATGCAGAAGGTGGTTCGCCAGCCCCAGCTAGCACACTTCTCTAGGGAAAAAAAGAGGGACAAGGAGTGCTATTGATGTAATTGTTATTTTGAACTGCACAGGTCACCCTTGAACACTAAGGCTGATAAATACCTCGCCTTCCTGATGGTCTGTAAGCAACTGTGTAGAGCTTGCCCAGTGCACTGTATATGCTGATAGTCAAGCAGGCACATATCTTTATAGTTCGCAACAAAAAAGAGAAAACACTGTACTTTATTAATTTGATGTCAAATAGGACCACTTCAGAAAAGCAGTCTGTGTATTATGTTGTTCTTTCTCATCTCACTTCGTTCATGGTATAATTTTCAGTGCTTTCTGGAGGCCACCAGGTTCCACTGAAGAGCATGGTTAAGTTGATGTTTGTGCTGAGCAGACACCTCTTCATCTGTGCTAGAAGGAAGTAATAAAGTTCTTAATCTCAGACCCTTATTTTCACACACGCTAAACTTGGACACTCACCAGAGAGTTTGTTGCAGGTTAAGATTTTTCACTGCAGCTTTTGGTACTGTTGATATTCACTCCTCATTACTAAATTAAGGCTGCAAGTGCTGTCTCTGCCATGGTGTATGAAATGTTTCTCCTGTCTCCCCATTCAAGTTTGCCCAACTTTCCATAATGACTTTCTTACTATTTTTCGTATTACATGTTTATTTTATACCATGTCTGTATTCTCGTCAGTAAATTCCAAGAAGAATGACAGATCAATGAGCATTTACCTCAAACTTGCAAGGATCAGCATTCATAAAAATCTAACATTAAATCATAGGTGGCTGAATAGTAGAAAAAATCAAGAGACATAATTTTTCACTGTAAAAAATATACTAAAATGTTATGTACATTACTAGAACTATCCATACTAGTTGTTTAAAAGTAAAACTTTCCCTAAAAACACAAGGTACATATCTTCTGGTTTGTGAGAGTGTTTAAATTCATGTGTTCATATATAATCATGTTAACCACAGTTGCATTCGCTGTTATGTTTTGTGACTATTAATCACTGCCAATAGATACTTTATTTGTCATCCTCCAAAACGTCACTCTTTCTTCCAGAAGACCAAGCAAGGAAAGAATATAATTACATGTTTGTATTTATGCCTCAGGGTTTTGTATGCCTTTGGAACAATTTAGGTAGAGTTTTTCAACAGAAAGAGTCACCATGGATTTTCTCCTTTATGCATCCCTTCCATCCTTCATTTTCACTACTGAATAAAAAGTACCAAAGAAAGCTGTTAATCTGAATAAATGGGTAGCTTGATTTTGAAGGAGTTAAGGTGCTGTTTACCCATTAACTTTATCCCCTATTTCCTATTGCAGTAAGTAATCCTATCTGAACTGTAAAATAAACATGTATGACAAGGCTGGTGAATCTTGCTTGGTTGAATTATCCTGTTTCCCTTAAAATAACTAACTCGGCCTTTCCCTTTTTAAGGACATTAATAACATTTCTAAACTATCTAACCTTTTATTCCACACTATGTTAAAACTTGGTTACCAGGACTCTGCTTATGTCCATACATGTCACACATTAACTCTTCAGTTAGTTTCTGCTTAATTAAGACAAATAACTGATTTGTGGCAATGGGCAGGCATGATACCCAGTGATTAACTGAACTCATCAACTTCACAGCGAAGTATTTGACTTTATGGTTTAGGACACCTCCAGAAATAACTTCATGGCCAGTCTTAGACATTCCTTCAAGCAGACTTTGTTGTCTATAGACTAGCAGATTAGCAATTTAGTATAATTAAATTGTGTTGACAAACAACACAAGGAATTTGGCCATCCCAACAACCAGTTTTTGCTGCAGAATTCTATAAACAATTTTGAATAATTGGTAGAAGCTTTTCCTACATATGCATGAATTGACAGATGCCTTCTAAGTAGTTTGAAATATTTGATAGAAATAACTCGTGTATGTACTGAAGTAGCCACATAAGATTGCAGGTGATTTGAACTGCAAGCATCTGGCCAAATGGCAGACTGAGAATCTCCTCTGGACCAGCTGAGAACACTGTTGTAAGGATTCTTGCATTGGAGACTCCCATCGCCATCCACACAATGAACAACCACTTTGAGAGATTCAGTCCCCAACATAAGACTTATCCTCTGCAAAACAGCTCAATAACTTAAGGATTTTCTTTTCATCCAGAGACTCTATCTGTTAAGGTCTGTAGAGTTAAAAACAGTTGAAGACAAACAACAGTTCCAGAAGTTCTGGAGGTTACTATATTATTATGTTGTCATTTCTTTAAGAAATCAGATAGAAAGTATTATCAATTTGTGCTTGTATTCTGTCCTCAATACCAGAATTAAATCCATACAGACATGTTAATAATGGTATGTTTATATAACCATCGATCCTTGTTGAAAAAATATGAAGAGAATAACTTCCTGTTGAATATAAAAACATTCAAAACAAATGTATTTTTAAAGAACATTGTAATTTTAGTTTTCAAGGAAAATATAAAAGTAAATGTGCTTGTTTCTCTTTTGTGTTTCAGTATCAACTTATTTCTTTAGGATTACAAACTCTGCATGACTGAAATTATTTTTTTCAATACTATTGACTCGTTTAGCTTTATTTGTATATTAGCATGAAGTCATTGAGTTTCAAAATTTTTGTTGTACCTTTGAATGGATAACAAAGTTTAAAATATATCCATGATTTGAAATAATGTTAAAAATTACAATTCCTTTTTACAAAGACGTATGTTTGTTTGTTTGGTGGGTTTTTTTATAATATGGAAGTCCTTTTTTCTTCTGTCTTTCTTAGTCTCTCAGTTTATTTTTGTCATGTTATTGTCAGCATGAACAAGTGAAGTCATTTGAAAATGTCCCATTTCTCTAAAAATATCATAGAAATCACCATGCCTTCTTTGGCTTCAGTGAGGCATCACATCTTTCTATGAAAAATCTGCCTGGCTTAAGTCATAACATAAAGTTAGTGTTACCTTTAGACATACACAATATTTAATGCAATGTTCCCTACTGGAAAGATTAACTGAGGTAAAATGCTTTGACATAGTTGCAGCAAAATAAGGCAAAAATATTTTCGTATGTCCAAAATAACTGACGGGCAATTTGAAAACAAAAATGTTCTGTAAAAGATTTCAAAACAATGACTTTTTCTGCCTGAGAAGAAATGTCAAAATGGCACAATTTCCTAGAGATTTCGTTTTCTTAGCAGATTCGAAAAGTGTTTGCTGACAGAGACTAACAAGTGGTTGTCACATAACATTACATGCAAACAAGGGATTTCTCATTCTTTTGGAAGAATACAAGTAAGTAGCAAGTAAAGTTTCATTCAGCTGTGATACAGGCCAAAAGTGGAAAGTAACAGAAAAGTCAAAAAGGGTAAAAAGTTTCCATTCTTTATTAACAGTAAGTGATACAAGTACCTACAAGAAGGCTTTTGGGATGCCAGCATCCCTCTCGTTTCCTGTGGTTTTTCACCTGTGCTGGAATTGATTGTCATGAGATCCTCATTTCACCATTTCAACAAACAGGTAAATCATGGTTATGTCATATTTCATGCCACAGGATTACACAAAATAATACCTTTCACACTCTTCTAAATGTGCATTTAAACCTGTAGTGGATCACTATTTTATGATTCCATACACTGAGAGTAAAAAGGCTTTCTCTCCAGCATGCTGACCTAAAGGGAGGAACTGAAAAATAGTCTCTAGCTTATCTTTAACTGCCTGACTAGCATGTTAATGCTGAATCTGGAAAAATAGCAGAACTTAAAATATGCATGAAAGTCAACCCCTGGGTTGAAGCACGGAGAGTAATTCAATACTCCATAACCAGCAGTGCCGATTCTGCAAAGGACAGTCATCAGCAGCAATTGTTGCAATAGGAAATGGGTCCTTGAACTGACAGCTTGATAGGTTAAAAGCTTCTCAGCTCTCTTTGAAACTAAAGCTTGCAGAAGAGAACATTATCCTTGTTCTGTTTTATTTTCTGACAGTCCTAGAATAAACTGTTGGTCCTTAGATTCACTGTTTATACATCCATGTCATTTTTCAGTGCCTTTCAAAATACAGAAGCTCTTCAAAGATCATTTAACCACCTTCCAGTCCCAAGCAAAATGTGCATGTATGTGTGTTCATTATTCATCTTAGATTTAATTTATGTTCTACAAAACCTAAAGAAGCAACTATGATCAGAAAACTGTCTTAATTAAACTTGATAATATATACAGATATTTACATACATATATCCGTACATACTTTCATATGGAAGTAAAAGTGAAAACATTTAACTAAGGAAAGGTTAGAAAGACAATGTAACAAAAGGGAAAAAAATAATCCCCAAACCTGACTCCAAAGTATTTCTCAGCATACCTGAAAGCTAGTACAGAACAGTAAGATGTGCAACTTCTATTTAGTAATTCTTCCTACCTCTTGTTAAGATTAGTAATTTTTCTAATGGAGAGGTTACACTGATTTAGGAAGAAAAGCTGGATTGGCATAAGCAACATTTTATTGCAAACAAGTTACATTTTACTTTCCTTGATACAGCTGAGAAGGATTATACTGGCAAAACAGAAGAATGTCAAGCCAGTAAGAGTAACACAAAAAGCCTGAACACTACTGCTCCAAAAAAGGTAGAAAGGTCATCTTTTGGATGAAGTGAAGTTTAACAATAAAACCGTACCTGATTCCAAATGAATTACAGGATGCTTTGAGGATGGTAGCTGTTCCCTTACATTCTGTGAATTCATGAAAAAAGTTTACCCTCTTCATTTCTTCCAAATTAAGAATGCCTCACATAACCTCTGCCTTTCATGGCCTGGAGAAACAAGTTTTGCTATGAAGGAGCCTGAGGCAGAAGCAGCACATAAGGATTTTCTGTCTCACTACATCTTCCTGCAGACAAATGTACCTTTGCAGGAAGAATAAAGGTAGTCTACTTCTAAAATACTTTACCCTTTCTTGTAGGAATATGTAAGACTTCTGTGACGTGAACATGGCATAAATGTTTCCTGGCTAGTACAGGATTTTGGTCCTGAGATCACCTGAGAAGTAGTCTGGATACCTGAGGGCAACCCACAGACTTACCATTTGAAGCAGTTTCTTTTGCCCATACACAGTTTTCTATCAGTGTAATAAGTCCAGCACTGAAAATATGAAGTATTCCATATATATATTTTAGACCTCTAGGGTACTTATTTTGACCTTTGACTCATTACTTTAGTGAATGCAGACTGAGAAGGAGAACATTGACCTCCTCATCAATTTTTAGGAACAGAAAAATCAGTTAGTTAATGACCATTAAAAATAAAAAACAAACAAACAAAAAAACCCCACCAAAACAAAAAAAAAACCAAATACAAAAACAAAACCAAAAAGGTGGGTTTTTTTCATGTTTTGTTTTTGTGTTTTGGCTTGGTTTGGTTGGCTTTGTTTTTGTTTTGTTTTCTTTAGTTTTGTGCTTTTTTATTCTATAGTTGGTGAAAAATCAGTTAATTTTTCACCAGTGGAAAAACATTCATTGCTTGTTTCTCTTTTATACCAGATGGGAGTGGACATTGCTGAGGAAACATCTCAAAGTAATGTATGGTTCAGTCATTTGAATCTGAAATCAGATGACAGAGTGAAAGGTTTGCCTCATGAGCATAGATTAGATTTTTTGAAAAAGGTGAAGCATGAAGCACCTTCTCAAGCTCACCACTAGATTGATTAATGGACATATTTAACTTCAAGTTTAACAGTGGAATTTACCTTCAAATAATATTGAGAACCCTCTCTTTCTCTCTCTCTCTCTCTCTCTCCAGATCATATAAGTTCACGTAAATTCTCTGAGTTAAATGGGCTTCGGGGATTTCTTTTTTTAAGGCTCATTTCATAGTCACTTTATCTTATCTTTTATTTTGAGGTTCTACTTAAAAATCTCTTTCTCAGGTCCTGTTCCTCTTGTCTGTATTAAAGCATATGAAAAAAAGATAGTCCTCTCCTTTTGGCTTATTTAATCACTTCCAGTGTTATCAACAGTAATGGCAGAAAAACCCACATAATTCTGAAGCCAAAAGAAGAAATGAAACCTGACTGTCAAGTATAAGGTTTGTTTCTTAATCACTGCTGACTGATTGAAAAACTATAAAATAAACAGTTTTTTACAAGGTGTAGATAAGAATGAAAATTTAATAGAACCATTAATTTGTTAAGATCTTACCTGAAACCTATTAGAAGCAATAGGTAGACCATTTAGTCTTTACTCTGAACTCCCAACTGTGCCCATTATCTAAAAATAATTTGAATTAAGGTAGTATAATAATTCAAGCTGGTTTATTAACTCTCTTAAAATAGTCTCACTTCCTCACAGCATCTTATGGGAAAAAATATATGTTTTAAAATATGAAATTCATACCAAGGCAGAATGCCCTCTGTCTCACATGAAAGTCACCTATGACATTATAATCAAATGCCCAGCCTGAAATAGATTCAGGATTTAAAAAAAAAATTCCTTATTTCTACATAATATTTACCATGTCATGAGGTTGTCTGTGCAGTCATTTTGCCTTAGGATTACTTGTGCATGTAAGAGCTTTCCAAAGGGAGTCAAGGTTGCAACATCATCAAACCATATGAGTAAAAGTTAACTTGGTTAAAACTTAGAAAGCAGAAAAAAGTGTACCTATCCAGCAGGCAAAATTTCAGAGAAATAAACAAAGAGACTAGGAGGAGAATTTATTAAAAAAAGAAACTCAAATGTCAGACAACAAATCTGAAAACAAGCAAAACTAAAAATAAGCCTGTTGTCCCCCTGTCCCCTTCCTATCTATTTCCCATTGTCTGTGTATAGCATTGTTAACATAAGGTTAAAAGGCTGGTATTTTGGAGGTATCACTTTTACCAATGCTAGCAATGACTTCTTTTGAAAAAGTCAATAAATAGAAAGGAAAAAAATAAATAAAAATGCTCTTGTCATATTTTGATATAGTCTCTAGACAGACATGCTTTAAGTGAAAAAAGAGCCATGAGCTATAGAAAGGCTTTGACTTCACAGTTCAGATTTCCATGCAAACTCATCACAGTTGAGGTGCTTCTCTGTAACCATATTGGAATTCCTTGATTTTAATTCCACTTCATAAATAATTACATTTGTATTTCAGTGGGATAAATCCAAGAGTAGTCATGTGTTAACAGAGATTTCTGGTGAGACATATAGAGTAAGAATTTAAATAAGGCATAAATTACAAATTATCTCAAGGAAAAATTGAATGCTTCTGAGACCTGAAGTAACAGGGACAGAAAAAAATTGCAAAGGTACAATGAATAAAACCATGTAATTAGCCTTTTGTTTGCTTTTACTCTAAAGGAAAGATATAGATTAATTTATTGGAATCAGAAGACAGAGGCAAGATCAGAGTGAAACATCTGATCCTGGAGCTATTGATGTAGATGAAGTGAATATATAGCGGTTGAGGTATTGCTATTACAAATAGGAAGGTATTAGTGAAACCATACTGGCCTTCACCAAAATTCTGTGTGGGATGTAATTTTTTTCATCCCTATTTAAGATAGAGTTCAAAATTTAGACTTCAAATCTGCAAACAACAGAAATTAGGCAGTCCCAAATAATGAGTTTTCACTGTTATGGATGGAAATTGAAGGGGATTGACTGTTTTAAGAAGCAAACAGAAAACTAAGAGATGGTGTAAAGCTGTCTAGACGTACATGTAGGAGCTAAACCCACATACAAGGAGAAGATCTGCTTAGGGCACAGGATAAGTGATTGTGCAAGAATAAGAAGGACTTGAGACTGCAGGCAGGAAGCAGTTTCCCATGTGAAGGAAACCCTCTAACTCCACCCTCCTTTCCATGACATTCCCTTCAACATTTAATGTATTACAGAACTTGTTCAGCTCTGTAGAACAAGGCAGATTGTATGTATTTCCTTTTATATTTGCTCTGCTTTGTGACTTCTTCTTCTTTATTCTGTATCAGCTTATGTGACAAAGTAGACTAGAGAAACAGATCCTTATTTGTAGAAATCACTTTCAGGGGTACTGACCAAAAACTTATTCTGCTGCTGCTTCTTTTCTTTGCACCCTTAGACATTAATGTCTCTGGGTATCTGAGTATCTTACTTGTACAGCTTCACAGTAAAGTTTCACATATTAAGCAAAGTCGTCTCTGTAGCCAACATCTTCTACTAGCTGTTTACATATGTGAAGACATATTGTGTTCTACTACTTGTTTAGTACCAGTTAGACTAAAGATTAATGGAGCATTGATAAATTGTGTTATCAGTTGTGCATTTACCAAACTTATGTGTAACACCAGCTAAAGTAATGCTAGTCAATTTGGATTATGTGATTGCTAAGCCTACCTATTAAACTTATATCTTCCCAACTCCTGAGTAAACATCAGTGTATGAATTTAAGGGTCATTTGACTGAAGTATGACACAAAATTAATTACATTAATATTTTTCTACAGATTACAGTATTCAGATCACAGACATACTGATACAGTTCCGCATGACATCCTTATCTCAAAATTGAAGAGATATGGATTTGATGGGTGGACCATCCAGTGGATAAGAAATTGGCTGGATGGACTCAGTCAGAGAGTTGTGGTCAATGGCTCCTTGTCTAGGTGGAG
>VWZX01009015.1:3910-13985 GCA_013399015.1 Galbula dea | reverse complement strand
GCCACAAAGATGATCAAAGGACTGGAGCACCTCCCCTATGAGGACAGGCTGAAGGAATTGGGGTTGTTCAGCCTGGAGAAGAGAAGGCTTAGAGGCAATCTTATAGTGGCCTTTCAGTACCTGAAAAAGGATTATAGGGCAGAAGGAGAGAGACTTTTCTCCTGGTCTGATTGCAACAGGACATGAGGGAATGACTACAAGCTGAAGGAGGGGAAATTTAGGCTGGAGATTAGAAGGGCGTTCTTTACCCAAAGGGTGGTGAGGCACTGGAACAGGTTACCCAGACAGGTTGTGGAGACCCCATCCCTGGCAGTGTTTAAGGCCAGGCTTGATGTGGCCCTGGATGACCTGGTCTAGTGGATGTGGTGTCCCTGCCCATGGCAGGGGGGTTGGAATTAGATGATCTTTAAGGTCCCTTCCAACCTGAGCCATTCTATGATTCTATTGTACTCAGGGACAAATTATGAAACCCTTCTCATGAAGATCATCTTACTTGCATTTCAAATAGTAAGCAGTCATCACATTCCAACATAAGACAGATTATCCATATGGAATTCATTCAATCAGATTTGCTTTTGAGGTTGCAATTTAAATATATTCCTGTGTTATCAAACTTGCTAGCAAGAAAGTGGTCAAGAACTAACCTCAATATAATAAAAACATAAACAACTACACTGCTTCTGTAGCCTGTGTCTTCTTCAAAATTTTGAGTCTGTAGAACTGCAAACATAAAATGTTAACTAACTCTAGCGTTCTTGTCAACTGATAAGGCCTCAAAACAAAGCAAAGGAGGCATGTATGATGGGAAAAGACCAGACCTGGCAGAGACAAGGGAATAAAAGTGATTGAAGATTTCCTTAAATGTCTCAAGCACTCTATAATGACTGGCTCTAAGACCCTTGATCACTAGACCAGGAATGTCTCAAAATGTAAATTCTCAGAAACTAAACCCTTGTAAGGTTGCAGAAGCTATATTCTCTGGACTTTGCCAGGAAATTACTCTCTTGACTTTGACAGGAAAAGACCCTCTGGACATTTCTGGGAAATTAACTCTTGTGACAAAGGCTACCATAACAGCAAAAGGGCTGTTCACACCAAGTAATTATTTATAAAAGGGGGTGATGAGTGCCTTCTTTTTGGGACCTTCTAAATGACCGCTTTCACAAATACACCACAAAAACGTCCACTGGCTGGATCAGTGATGGAACAAAGGTTGGGTGATCTCTCTATTTACTTTCTCTTTCTTTCTCTTTTCTCTCTCTTTTTCCTGTCTTCTATCTCTTCTTTTTAATTATCAAGTAATCTGAGGCCTACCCATGCCAACTATCGTTGAGCATTTGCTTGCCCATACCATCTATCATTAAGTATTTTACCTGTCTATATTGTATGCAAGCAATTGTTTTCTGCATCTTCAGTATTCTGCTGAATATTGTGCATATATTTAGGAAATTAAACTGTTAACTATCTGTGGTCCTAATGTGTTCCTTCACCTCCATTTCAATAAAGGGAATCCATGAACCTGACTCACCACTCCACTCCTTGAGGAGGATGTGCCAGAGTCCAAAGTTCTAACAAAGAATAAAAGTGAAAGCCTAGAAGAATGCATTGGAAAAAAAGGTTACAATCCCTCACCACCTACTGTCTATTTTAATCAGATCTTGAGACTGAAGATTACTTAATTCATGTTTTGTTAATGACAGACTAAATTGACACACATTTCCCTTCATAAAAATGTAAGAACATCATGAACCATAATGTCAGTCTGTAGGAATATAACATGCTTGTAGTTAACTTCTGTTTGAAATCGTATACTTTGGTGCTGCTGGAATACACACGACTTGCTTTTCTTCAGTAGACACTGTTAAATTGTTTGTTAATGTTTTGGTGTTATGGAAACAGGTGCAAGAACAGAGACCACTCATTCACTTTGAGGTTCCCCACTTAATTCCAGTATTCCATTTCAGACTTGAAAGGGTTTGCTTCATAGAGGACTGAGAAAGTATTTTGGTTTATTGGAGAGAGAAGGATGAATGATTTATCTGTTGTGAGGTGAGTGTATTTTTAATGGTAAGATTAGAGTAATGTAAGAAGTTACCGAGACTATAACCTTTCTGGGTAGCTTATTTCCAGTGGAGAGGAGGTTGCCTCAGATGTATAGACATACAGGTTACTGAGAGAAAATGTTCTTCTGATGAATATATGTAGCTTCTTTTGTGTTCCCACTTAGCTCTTTTGCCTCAAGAGAGAAAGAACACTACTGAGGAGTAATGACAAAATCACAAAACACAGGTATTTCACTGTGTCATGTAGAAATGCACAGTAACAGTGCAATTTTGTCTATGAATTCTTGGCAAGAAAATTATAACTTTCATTAGAAGCTCCTTTTAAGGTCAAAACTGGGTTACTACAGGGATAAGAGTGAGTGATAGAAGACACCAGCCTACAGTCCTGACCTGCACTGTGTCATACACAAGTGGCAAATTACAGTTTCATGCTTACTTTCTCTTTCTTTTCATGTAATATGAAGTCCTCACAGAAGCAGCGACTTAAAAGTTTTTAGTAACAAACATCATTTAAACTACCTGCAAATCTAATTTTCTATTGTCCCACATCTTTATGTCAGTTATAATGCTTAAGCAAAAATATTAAGAAGCACAAGAAGAGCAGCAGCATAAAGGAGATTACTGACTTGAGATGCTGAATCTTTCATGTCTCTGCTGATTTAGTATCTTCTTGAGCCCTCTTCAACCTTAAAGTAGAATTAGTCTCTAAAAGTTTATGTAATGCACAGAAACATAGACATGTTTTTTGACTTCACGAAACTTTAAAATATTCTAAATAAATAATTAAAACCCCTTCCCCTTCACAACTAGGTTAACTGTCTTCTAATATATCCAATAGGTTCTTACTTGATCCAACTCTAAATGCACATGGATACCCACCTATGACATCTCTTGAGCTTTGCGAAATTTCAAGAAAAAATATTTTAGTTAGAGAGATACAAGGGCAAAATTTGTTATGCTATTAGAACAAGAAACAACTTACTGATTTGTTGGCTGTTCATGTGTTGAAGAAGCCCAACAACCCAGAGTGATAAAGAATATTCTGACTTCATCTCTGTGTAATAAAAGAAAGTAGTAAATTAGTGTAGGTTTGCTTTGGTTTTCTTTTTGTTTTTCTAAGTCATAATCAAATTCTATATGGTAAACAATGTGACAAATTCGAAGTAGGAGTAGGTGTTTCTTGTGCAGACACATGTCATAGATGCCTCTTGATAAACAACAGCAAATGATGAGAGCATTAACTAGGCATTCAAGGAGGTTGACTAGCAGTGGAGAGTGGTATATTTATAGTTAAACAGAGGTTTGCACAGTAGAGAGGAAGAAGAGCACAAATAGAGAATCTATAATAAGGGGATTTTATTTCCATGAGTTCACTACTAAGATAATTTTACAGTAGAGTAATGCCAATTACTTCTGATGTACAGAGATCAGAGTTACCCGTGTTTTTCCATTAGAAATGTAATATTATTTTCTTATTGCAGAAGCTTCTAAAATGCCTAAAAAATATAAGATCAGCTGCAACGCTGTATTTCACAGCTAAGTCACAACTGACACATTCTACTGTAAGTGTCTTCTTGCAGTTACCAGAGGGCCTTACAGCAACCTTATTTGCTATGGTCTGGGAAGTAGGACCACTGACAAATAAAAGAGGCAGAAATATTTACCCATGTGCATTAGCTTTGGTTCTACTTTTAATAGGCTCAGTTGCCTCAGGAAGCTTCTCTCCTCCTCTAAGTCTTCGTCACAGTGAAATCAAATTTTGATGCCCTTTTGCTCAGCTAAGAAGCAGAGTGATTGATCTGGGATTGGCAGCAAAGGACTGCTGAAAATGCTTTCCCCGTTGTTGTTCTGTAGTAGTTTACAGCCTTGGTGCTCTCCCCTCTCTTTTTAGAAGAGAGTGAAAACTAAAGAACAACAGTCTCAGGTGTATTTTCAAACTGTAACCCTTCCTGTCTCATCTGCGCTCTGCAACTTTGTGATACAACAATAGATGGGGACTACCACTCCCATGTGAGGTCTGAAAAAGTCAGCTGTTTGTGAGTTCTTCTGTATTTGCTGTAGCAGTGCAGATGGCCTGAGGGAAGCTCATGGTTTTGGAGCAGAAGCATGTCACTGATTCTGCTTTGCAGCGGCTAAGCCAATATCACTCAAAGGGCTTTATGCACAGCCCTGCTAACTTCTCCCTGAATGAGTCCTCTGAACAGCAGAAGTTATTTTTACCAGGGACTCTTTCTTCCTTCAGCTCATTCCTATTTCCTCACCTTCAGAAAAGCATATGCAGACATGTTTCCAAACACTTCATATGAACCTAACTCCCTTTTTTTTTCAGATTCTTCCTCAAGTTTTACTTCTTCAATGAAAATGACAGGAGTATTAGTAAATATCTCATTACTTTCACAGAACATAAAATAAGTAGGTATTCCTGAATTGGAGTTTTGATGCAGAACTATGATTGATATTTCTATTATGTGTCAATAAAACCAATTTTATTTCCAATTCAGGCAGAAGAATTTCAAATACTGAATACTGAAAATATTTTCATTATTTATTTTCTTTGACTTTGTCTACATGACCTTTGCTCGTGTTGTGATCAATGTACGATAATAAGCCTTTTGAGACAACCAAAATTCCTCTGTGAGGAACTTGATAGTGTAAGGAACGCTCATGATTTTATGGTCTAAGGACTTTTAAATGAGAGAGAAAAAAAAAATCCACAAAACCCCCCTCCAAACAAACAAGCAAAAAACCCCAGAAAAACAGTAGCTACAGATGATAAGATGGTGTCCTGGCTTATCCAATGAATTGAGAAAGAATGAACCCAGTTGTATCAGTCACACTGGAAAAGACTAAGTTCCAGGCCTGAAGAAATTGCACTCTGAAGAGACAAAAATGGGGAAAATGGAAAACCATGGAAAATACCTATCTATGTCCATAAAAAAAGAAAGAAAGAGCGAGAAAGAAAAATAAAAAGAAAGAAAGAAGAAAGAAGAAGAAAGAAAGAAGAAGAAAGAAAGAAAAACGAAAAAGTCACATTTTGGCATTATACTTGCTGGAATAAGCAAGTTCATTTTTGTCACAATATCTGTGGTTAAACATCCCATCATAGACACTCATGGATATGTGAAAACCTGTTCAGTTCATCTTTAAACTCCAGAATAAGTCACTTGGCACTAAGAGGCTTTGTTAAGCTCCCAGACTGACTCTTGAATTAGCACAGCTGACCCCACTCTACTTAGCTGCTTGCATACTAACTAGGTGATCAATTTTCTTTTATTGTAGTGCTTAAAAATGTGTTGTCCTGCTGCAGTGTATTCTTGTTCTTAGTCTTTCATGAATAATTAGCAATCAAAAAGGAAAGGTAGTTGTTTTTTTAAAGTAACTTCCCCATTCCCATTAATCATCTGTGATAAGCTGCAAAATCTCTGGGGCTACTATCATTCTTTGAAGCTATACTTAGTATCATCTGGCTAGTTCTTACATGCTGAGTATGCTAGTGATAGGATTGACATGACCATTTAAAAAAACAGCAAACTTGATCTGTTTTTTTTCTGCTGAACTTTAATTCACAAAGTGCACATACACATACAGACAAACACAAAGGGAGAATCTCACTATATTACAGAAAGTTAAGATAAAAGAACTTGCAAAGATATTAATACGGTAATAGTTATCTCATGGCACTTTAAACATTAGAAGTGTTGTACAAACATTAACTATGTGATCTACACAACACCCTTGCAAGACAGGAAATTATGAGTTATTACTACAATTTCACACTCAGGGAAAGTCAGACATCCAAACTCCTGACCCTGCAGTGTTCTAAGCACTAGCAGATGAACAGCAGAGGAGATTAAGGGAGCATGTTACTTTTAGGAAGTTCTCAATAGTTCATCAGATCTGCACACAAGTGTTTGTTTAAAAGCTGTATTTAACAAATGTGTGCTCCTCAGCACTTCCTCTTCTCTTCTTTGAACTCTCTGATACCAAAAACAGAACTGAGAAGAAACAATTACCCTAGATCCAAGACTGATTTGAGGGAAAATCATTCTTGTTTTCAGCACTGAAATAATTCTAGCTACACTGCTTATAGGAAGTTCAAACACGACTTAAGATTTCATTGATTGAGAAATGTGAGAATCATAGAATAGGATCATAGAATTTTTAGTCTGGAAACAACCTTTAAGATAATTGAGTCCAACTGCAAACCTAACACTACCAAGTCCACATCTACACATCTTTGAACAAATCCAGAGAGTCAGACTTCAGAGAACATGACACTTATTTGTATTTAAATATTTAACAACCTACAGGCAAATTTAAATCTAAACTAAAAATTAACTTACATATAAATAATAATGGATTAAGCGATGTATAGGTATCCCTGTGGATTGACATGATATATACACTGTATTTGCACATAGTTTTCCTACTAGATTTTTACATCTTGAACAGAGTCTTTACTGCAAAAAGATCACAGTTAGTCAGATATGATTCACTATGCTAAAGTAATATTTTTTTCCAGAACTGTGTAGGTAGCCTTGAGGTAAATTGATGGAAAGTGTCTGTACCTCTGAGTTTCAGTCACCTCTGGAACTAGAAACAGGTTGGTGAACTCCCTTTAAAGAGTCTCTACAGAGAAAACATTTACAACCTTACACTTTGCAGGAAGAATTTCCCAAGTATACTGACTCCGGCTTAGCAAAAATTAATACATTTCATACTTAAAAATTATGGAAGATCTAAGCAGTGAATATAGCAATCAACAGTGAGATCCATACCATCTGGTCCAGTATTATCTACATGTTTTTCTGGCTATACCTCCTGATCTAACACAATAAAGTGTTTCAGTTTCCCAGCCTTGTTTTACCAGATCAAAGAAGGCTTTAGTTTATTTTTAAGAACTGCCTTTTCAATGAAATTATTCTTCTGAAATGTAATGTTATGAAATTGGAGTCTTTTGTGAAAAGTAAACTAAAGAATGTTTTTATGTTTACATTGTGATGGGAACCACAAAGAATCCTAAAATATTTCAATAGCATACACAAATGGGGTCCCTAAGGAGGTGGTCTAGTGGTTAGGATTCGGCACTGTCACCACTGGGACCTGGGTTCAATTCCTGGTCAGGGAAGCTTTGTTGTGACCTAGTCTTAGAGAATCCTGCTCTGGCAGATCTCTCTAGAAAAGGTTTCTTACACCAGCACAGATACACATTCTCTACAAAGACTAAAGGCATTATCACCCACTAAAAGAAAACACAGAGTGATGAAGGCAGAATGAAAGTCCTCCAGTTTGCACTTGGCCTGAAGACAGAAACAGTCTTATTTTTTACAGAAAATATTGGTTAGTTTTTAGTTCCAAGTTTGATCTTTTCCAACTACTCCTTTTGCAATAGGCAGCCAGCCCACAAACTAACCCAGTACAGAGCTGTTGGTAGCTGGCTGAGGTTCACGCAAAGGGCATATTTTGAAAGAAAGTTAAGAGGTAAAACTTATAAAGGATTTTCATACTCACATTTTAGTTACTTCTTCCAAGGGGGAACTTATATGATACCTTTGCTCCACAGCCAGTCAATGCAGATGATTTGGCATCTGAGATCCTAATAGTGTCTCTGAGAAGCAGATCTATTGAAATTTCATCTCCTATGGGGCTGCACATAGCTTCTCATTAATAGTTTCTCTTGTATCTAAAGGTTTGGAAAATTAGTACAGATCTAAAGCATTCATAAAGTCTCTCATATTTTGTGGTGTGTAAGAAAGTTAGGATGGATGTTGCAGCTTTTCAACAGATACTAACAAGATATCTCTCATGTTACTTTCTGTGTATGCTCGTGAAATTGCAGTGCTTAAGACTTTGGAGACCTCTGCTCTGCCCAATATTAAAAAGGATTCAGTGAGCAGGTTCCTGTGTCACTGTAGAAACATGGTACTAGAAAGGTGCAAGGACATATCTTGATCACATAAACCTGCTTCTTCAGTAAATGAGACTGAAGAATGGATGTCTAAATAATTTAATTGATTTTGAAGGAACACTAGTTACATTCATCACTAAGGATGTTCTTGGGGTGTAAAGAGAAAGAGTCCTGCCCTCTCTATTATTTCTTCTCATTATCTCAGACTATCTATGAAGGAACCTTTCAAACCATCCTTGTGTTCTTCTCAAGAAGGAAAATTACTTGATAACCCAGCAGACTGCTCTTCTGCCTCTGTCACTGCATGTGTGTGAATCGGGTTGCTCAGGTTCCATAAATATATCTGCTGATCTACAGGCAAATTCAGCATTTCTGCTTATGAAAGACTTGAAAGAATGTACTTATTTCTTAAAAGACTAAAACTACACTCAGAAAAGGGTTTCCTCAATGCTCAGATCTTAACACTTGGAGAGGACTTCAAACTAGAACAAAAATTCAGATATGTCTCATATATTCAGGTATTTTCAGGAATTACTTTGTTTTAATCCACAGTAACATATTGTACCTACATTCTAACAAGACAAAAATAGATTGAAGGAAAAATAGAGCATCCATCCTTTAAATTCATTAGAATGAAGCAGTGAACATATTTAGTGTGATCTCTGTTGACCCAAATCCATAAAATCTCCATCTTATTTAAACTGAAATTAGATAAAAATAATTTATGCATGGTTTTCCTCACAGTATGCATGTTTTCATATCACAATACCAGGAATTAAGCGAGTGGAGTTTGAAAACTTATTTAGAAATTTATATTTATAAAAAGTTACTTTGATACCTGAATGTTGTCCAGTGAAAAAAGCCTTGTAGTACTAGTCAATAACAGTACTAATGGCACACTTGCCTCAGCCTCAAGTCTTACTGGAAGTTGAGAGTTCTATTATTGTAAGTAAGGTATCAAAAGTATCATTCACCTGAATCTCCTCAAAATGCACACTATTTCTTCATTCCCTAGATTTCACACTGCATTTTAGGAAACTGTTAGTTGAATAAAACTCTAGCAGAAGTCGACCATTATCATTGCAGTTTCCAACACCATGCTTGCCTAATATTCCTTTCCATGCTTCAAAGTTCTTACCTACTCTGGCATTGAAATCACCAAGGATAATGATCTTACCATCTGCAGGCACCTTTTGGGTAAGGTGGCACAGGTCAGTGTAAAATTTATCTTTTTCAGTGGGGTCAGCTTGGAGAGTTGGTGCATATATACTAAAGAGGACAACGTGTTGCTTGTTGTTTAGTGGAAGGTGTAGGGAGATGATACGGTCAGAGTGACCTGTCAGCAGATTTTCGAGTTGAGGAACAATAGAGTTTTTGATCATGAAGCCGACTCCTGAGAGATGTTTTTCCGTTCTGGGCTTACCAGACCAAAAAAGCGTGTAACCGCCACCATGTTCTCTGAGGCTGCCTTCCTCATGAAGGCAAACTTCTCTGAGAGCGGCAGTGTCGATGTTGAGACGAGAATGGTTGACTTCTGCTAAAATTCTGTGCAGAGCAACAGCTCACCATCACTAATACCATCTTTCAGCAGAAAAACTGTCTGAAGACAACCTATAAGAATATATAAGACATATATAAGAAGGAAAAGAAGGATGATCTGGGAAATTACATGCCTGTTAGTCTGACTTCTGTGCCAGGAAAGCTGATGGAGCAGATCATCCTGAGTACGCTTCTGCGGCACTTACAGAGCAGCCAGAGGATCAGGTCCAGTCAGCATGGCTTCACAAAAGGCAGGTGCTGTCTGACTAACCTGATTCCTTCTATGATGGGGTAACTAGCTTATTAGATGAAGGAAGGGCTGTGGATGTTGTCTACCTTGACTTTAGCAAGGTGTTTGACACAGTTTCCCACAGCATTCTCCTAGAGAAGCTGGATGCTCGTGGCTTGGATGAGCACACACTTGGATGGATCAAAAATTGGTTGGATGGCCGAGCCCAGAGGGTTATGCTCAATGGAGTCAAGTCCGGTTGGCGGCTGGTCACGAGCCGTGTCCCTCAGGGGTCAGTGCTGGGGCCTCTCCTGTTCAACATCTTTATTGATGACT
>VWZX01009013.1:0-62782 GCA_013399015.1 Galbula dea | reverse complement strand
GCATGCATTGGTATACAGGCATTTCAGGGAGTGAGCTAAGCATGCCAGTTTTACCCTAGGGGGATGGGAAGCCTTCTGGTCTGTATTAGTACTAGCACTAGAACATTGCCCCACTGGTGCAGACCTAGCAACAACCCCATCCCCTTTTGAAACTAGTTTAAAGCCCTATGGATGAGCTCTGCTAGATCCCACAAGCAGCAGTGCACAGTGTCACTAGTAGCAAATTGTCAGCAGCTATTCTGGTGGATCAGATCATGACTAAATGGCTTGAGTTTAAAGTAAGCACTAGAGTCCCTGTGCAGCACCTGCCATCTTGTCATTTGAGACCAAAATGTTTGTGAAATACACAATGCAGTCAAAGGAAGGAATGAGATGGGGAGGAATGATATGACTTTACTCTCAGTAATGGGAAGTATCAATATCTATATTTGGCTGGTAAGTTTATCCTTACTCTAATGTGGATGTAAGCTCACATAGGAAAGAGTATATGGGAGGTAAAGTATAGATGAAAAGGAAGAAAGGAACTGTGTGGATGACAAGATGTCTGAGGAAAATTAAAATAAGGGAGCAAAGTAGAAAAGTAGGAGAGCAAGCAGCAATATATTAGGTGCTTATCTGTTTCCCTCTACACTGAGAACATCATGGTCATTCCTGGGTTGTCTTCACAGTTTTTCATGATGCAGAGGGAAATACTTTCTCATTCTACAGAACAGAATCTGATATATAACTAAGTGACTTGGTGGATGTCAGTGACAGAGCTGGCATTCATGATGAATATTAAGATCCTAAAATTCCAAACACTCTAAATTCACATATGCGAGTTGGTAAATGCTGAAAGAAAGATCATGTAAAATTATTCTTTACCTCATTACCATCTCTGGTTTGGGCCTTGGATATTTCAGACCTTGTTTCTCTTCTGCTAGATACCCACAAAATCAAGATCAATATAATTCTTTAGGTCTATATATCTTGTATAACTTGACAATTGAGACCACATTTTCAAAATGGCACAGAACTTAACCTCCTTTGAGCATATTCTTAGATATCACAAATAGCATCTTTGGCTGTATGAGAACTAAATTATTTTGCATTCAAATCAAAGCCATCCATTCAACACATTTGGAAATACTCAGTTCTTTAGAAAATTTAGTGTTACTTGTATTTGAGTAACTTAATAACTTGAAGTATGAACCATCAGGTAGCACAGTCAGCTAAGCTGAATCTATAAGATAATGCTGGAACCAAAATCATTGCTCAACACACACCTGTACAAGTCATGTTTTAACTCAAATGAATTTACTCGAGTTCTGCTGAGTAGTGTAAACATGCCTTTAGGCTTCTCTGAAAATTCCCTTGAAAATGGGATGAAGAGCCAGAGTCTCTAAAAATAGTGTCATTTACTAGTAGGATGTTCAGCAGGAGGTATCATACCTCACAAATTAGCTCTCTACAACCCCAGAAATTTTTTCACATCTAAATATCAGATAATTTTACTTTGTGACTTCAACACTGACTTCTTCTGTGCCTAAGATAAAGACACTTTTAAAGGTTACACACATGAGCTTACTTGTTAGGAAAATAACAGAAAGCTTTCTTTGTAAAGTCTTCAAAACCAAGGGAAGTCATCGATAAGGCTATCTTTTTTCCTAGCTGTAAATGCACATCTTCAGTAACAGGGCAAGTTACAATTCACTCTGAACATTAAAAAAGCTTTCCTACTGTGCTGACAAAATAATGTAACATCCCAGACTTCTTTCTGGAGAATTTAAACAAAGTAGAATATATGAAGAATATTGAATAGTCACTAACATTTATTTTAAACCAGGAACAAACTAAGTCCTCCTCAAAGAAGAATTTCCTCCAAGCATAAACATCAAAGGATCTTTAATAAAAATGAGACATATGACAATCTCCCCTGTGAAAGAAGCAGCCAGCTTGAAAGTCTCTATTTCCCTTATTTGATAAGCAGTCTCTATGACTTTTCAGTGAGTAGGGATGCTTCACACAGAAATGACATTTAAAAGAAATTATGAGAGGCTCCTAATTTCTGAAGAGTTGGGTTTTACTGATTAAGTGCATAAAGTTATAAAACCGGAGAAAGCTATAGGATGACTTGTCAGTTGGAATATATAAAGGGCAACATCTTGCACCTTAAATGTGTTCATAGATTTTTGAGTTCTGAGGCTGAACTAGGTCATAGGAAAGGTAGTGATGTAAATCATACTTCTGTTTGCTTAGGAAATTAGCTTGCAAAAATCTTGGGGGTTTGGGGTTTTGTTTTAGTTTGGGTTGGGTTGGGGTTTTTTAATCATTTAATACTGACTCTATATTTAAACATGCAAGTAGCATTTCAGAATATTATTTGTGGTACTCCATTTTCTGATGTGATAAATTAAAAAAATCAGAAATGTTTCTGGTTCACCTAGAATTCTCCTTCCATTTATCATATGAATCATTTTAATGAAAAAAAACCAAACCCCCTGTCCTAGCTTTATTTCTAATCTCATGGCAAAGGGAATTACTCAGTGAAGTTCACCTAACAGCAGACACTGCAATAGGTGCATTATGTGTTTCTCAGTTTAAGCGTAGAGCCCTGTTAAGGTTACTAGGGCTGGTCCTGGAATCTCTGGCATGTAAGTAATGGAATAGAGCAAACAAAACAGTATTTTTAACTTAAATGTTTCTGTGGCCCAAGCATTACCAATAGCTCACCTATGAAGTCAGAAACTTTTTTATTTTTGAGCACACATTAAGCCTCTGTTAGCACCACTTGGAAAGTCGTAGGTCTCAAATTTTCTTCCTGAAAAAACATTGATGTTAAGAAAACCTATGGAGGAAAATTTTAAATCTTTTGTCTTTCAATATGATGAACAAGAGCTATAATAAAACCTGAATTATAACTTCCCAACTACACACAAACAGAATTAGTTTCTGTCTTTATGCAATTTGGACATGAGAACAAAAGAGACCTTTACTCTTTCATGAAGCCATAGAAACGGTGGTTGTTTTTCCTTTAGTTGTCACATTTTTTATGGACTGGCTATAATGTTAATTCCATTGCTATGATGAAATCAACTGTATTCAAGATTTAAAAGGAAGAAAATAGTAAGACAACAGCTGAAAGAATGATTTCCACAAGTAATTTAGTTCCCAAACACTTTGTTTTCTATTTATACTTCCAACTGTGAATGGAGGCAAAATCCTCTAATGTAATTGTTTTAACATTTTTTTTTTTGACATTTCTTCAGCAAATAGCTTCTTAGATTTTTGATTATTGAAAACATTATAAATGGAAATTTAGTCTGGTTAATTACCTTTCATATTCCCTTTTTTTCCACTTAAGTAACCAAACCATTGTATGTTGCATACATAGCAAACAAATACAGAAACCTGTATATTAGTTTACTGCAACTATTTAAGCTTAAGCTTAATTTTCTCTATGTTCCAATTGCAAAACAAAACAAAAAGAGCAGAAAACCCACAAATTTGTACATGTCTATTCTCCTTAGTACATGCAGATTTCTTTTTGGCAATATCACCTGGATGAGATTCACAAGTGTTGTGAATTCCACGTGTCTCATTCATACTCTAAGCTTTACATCAAACATATTTATTTCGTAAATTTAAAACTGACATTTTCTTTGGTAAACTGCAATGTTGAAGTGTGTCAATAACACTGAGCAGAATGAGTATTATAGACATATTTCATTTATTTCCATAAACAACTGAAAGTATGTTTGTGACTGCAGAAAAAAAAGAGTGAAAATCAAATGCAACAAAGGAGAACCAACATCACTGAAACCCAGAAACATAACTAACATGGACGACCTTAAGCAGAGAGAGAATAGTAGGTGTGAAGCAGGTTCCTGCCCCAGCTGTTGAATCATAGAATCGTTTGGGTTGGAAGGGACCTCCAGAGGTCATCTAGTTCAACCCCCCTATAGTGAGCAGGGACATCCCTGACAAGAGCAAGTTGCTCAGAACCTTGTCTAGCCTCACCTTGAATGCCTCCAGGGACGGGGCCTCAACCACCTGCCTGGGCAACCTGTTCTGATGTTCCACTACACTCATGGTAAGGAACTTTTTCCTAATATCTAATCTAAATCTACTCTTCTCTAATTTAAAACCATTACCCCTTGTCCTTTCACTACAGGCCTTTGTAAACAGACCCTCCCCAGCCTTCTTGTAAGTTCCCTTCAGGATTAATCTTTCCTGAGCAGGGACACATTAATGTTAGAGATGGTGCTATATGACAGGGCTTGGGTTGGTTAGAATGGCAATTTGTTGATTTATATGGAATTTGGAATTGCTGTTGCTCAAAGAAAAGTGAAAGAGGAGGGTTCACAATTAAAAAATCATAGAACTTATCTAGTAGAATTGTAGTGTAGAAAATTTTTTCTGGGTATGCAAGAGCATTGCAACATAATGTGGAGTGGATGACACACCAGAGGGTTGTGCTGCCATTCAGCGAGACGTAGAGAGGCTGGAGAGTTGGGCAGGGAGAAATTGAATAAAATTCAACAAGCGCAAGTGTCGAGTTTTACACCTGAAAAAGACCAACCCCATGGATGAGTATAGATTGGGGACTGACCTGCTGGAGAGCAGGGAAGGGGAGAGGGATCTGGGGGTCCTGGTAGATGGAAGGATGACCATGAGCAAGCAGTGTGCTCTTGTGGCCAGGAGGGCCAATGGGATTCTGAGGTATATTAGAAGGGGTGTGGCTAAGTAGGTCAAGAGATGCTCTTCTCCCCCGTCACTCTACCCTGGTAAGGCTGCATCTGGAATATTGTGTCCAGTTCTGGGCCCCTCAGTTGAAGAAGGATAGGGAACTGCTGGAAAGAGTCCAGCACAGAGTGACCACGATAATGAAGGGGGGTAGAAGATCTTCTTGATGAGGAAAGGCTGAGAGAGCTGGGTCTCTTCAGCTTGGAGAAGAGGAGACTAAGGGGTGACCTCATCTATGCTTTTAAGTATGTGAAGGGTAGGTGTCAGGAAGATGGGGTCAGGCTCTTCTCAGTGAAGCCCAGTGACAGGACAAGGGGCAATCACTGTAAACTGAAGCATAGGAGGTTCCGTGTGAACGCACATAGAAATGTTTTCGCAGTAAGGGAAGCACTGGCACAGACTGCCCAGAGGGGTTGTGGAGTCTCTTTCTATGGAGCTATTCAAAACCCTTCTGGACAGGTTTCCATGTGACCTGGTGTATGGCATCCTGCTGTGTCAAGGGGGTTGGAGTAGATGATCTTTTGAGATCCCTTCCAACTCCTAATATTCTGTGATTCTGTGATTATTATTGAGACAGTATCTTAACTGTGATTTATATTTACTTTTCTAATCTCAAATTAATATACTGCAGTCCATTATTTTATCCACTGTAATTCTATCTCTAAGAATTTTAAAGGTGTAACTTTAATTGCATAAGAAACTCAAGTATAATTGGTATGGGAAAAACAATGAAGGGATGAACTTCTGGAAAAGTGTGAACTGTCAGAAGAAAAGATATACAAACCCACCTCCTAACTGGAAAACAGATTATGTCGTTTTCACTAATGGAAGTATAGTTATTCACATTGGTTCAGGTTTGTTTTGTTTTTTTTTTAAAAAAAACACCCACAAAACACAAAGAAGAAACTAATGGGATGTGTGTAGCTGCAGATTTTACACTTCAATGTGGCGAGTAAACAGCATTGAAGTAATACTGCAAGGTATAGACTTGACCAGATTTAACACTGCCGTCTGTGCTTTCCTGAATTGGTGCCAACTATGAAAATAGGCATGTCTTCTCAGTTTTTGATGTTTGTTTTCTACATCCTGACCGTTACAAGAGGAGCTCCAACATTGTTCACAGGTAAAATTGCTAAGCCACTTAACTTCTATTGGGTGTTTTCATTTGTTTATGGCCATTTTCTTTTTCCACCAGAAAGACTGGGGGAAAAAAAAAAAATCTTTTTTAGTCTTTTGAGTGCAAGAAAAACAAGGCAATTTTTACTGCAGCTTACAATGAAACTGAGCACTATTTACCTAATCTGGAACTACAACAGCTGGGCTCAGGAAGCAGAAAGGCACCAAGATGGCACTACGAGCTGAACAAAGATCTTGAGGGTTCTGTTAAATACCAGTCAGATTTCTCAGTATTCTAAGCCTTGCAGACATATGTATATGTACAGTTGGAGTCACTATGACATTTCAGATAACATCTTTTTCTTTAATCAACCTTTGAAGAAAAACAGAAGTGTGAAAGAGAAGAGCTACAGGTCCTTTGGAGAAGTTCTACCAGGTGCATTTAATATTGTGGGGATGTTATACTGTATTATGAGGGTAACAGTTTGAGGAATCCATCTATGTATCACAACTATGTCCTTACAGTGTTTTTCAACCCTCTTGTTTTCTACTGCCTTATGCTAAGGAACAGGATAGTGATCCATTCAAATACAAATTTGATGCCGCTGGTGAGCACAAGGAGAGATGAGGTCCCCTATGTCTGTTGTTTCTATTCCATACTGAACAAAGCTTTTCTGTCAGATCTTGCCATCTCCTTAAACTGTGTTTAAGAGATCTGAGATTTAAAAATGCCACTACTGTTACAGTTTTTTAAACTGCCTTCTGTCATTGTCATCTCATTGACTGGAAGGAGATGAGAGAGTGAACTCTCAAGTTTCTAGACAACATCAAAATGACGGGAAAGACTGATATGCTTGAGGACAGAGTTCCTATGTAGATGGACATAAACAGGCTGGAGGAAAGAGCAACTGAGACCTAAAGAAATTCAGCAAGGACTAATGCCAAGGGCTCTCTCAGTATGGGAAAAGTGTTGACAAACTGAAGCAAGTTCATCAGAGGGCTTTCAAGATGATCAGGGGACTGGAACCCTTGACCTACAATGAGGGGTGGAATGAGTTGGGAGCCACTGGTTTGGGGGGGGATTGACCAGCAGCTTGCTAATAGTCATTAAGTGATCAGGAAGAATATGTCATCTTCACAGTGGTGTATGGTAAAGATCAAGCAACAACAAGCATAAGTTAAAACAGGAGAGGCTCAGATTGGAAAAAAAGAAAAAGCTTTAACATCTTGAGGATGGTCAGGCATTGGAAAAAGTTGCCCGTAGAGGTTGAGCAGTCTCTGTTCTTGGAGGTTTGCAAGATGAAACTGAATAAACCATAAGCACCTTCATCTGACCTCAGAGCTGTCCCTGCTTTGAGCAAGAGGTTGGAATACAGACGTCCTGAAGTCCCTGAATCCTCTGATTTTGACCAAACCAAGCTACTGATCAGATCTGTAAGACAAAAAATCCAAATATGGTGTGGAAATGAGCACACAGGGGTACAAAACTCATCAGCCTAACTGACTCAAACCAGAGCAGCATAGCTGAGTGTAAGTAAAGTTATTAATTATTTTGTCTTAACACAGATGGTTAGACTCACTGGATAGCAATATGGCATGAAAATCTTTTCACTTTTGAAGGGGCTACTTACAGAAATCTTTGGTGTTGAAAAAGTGTGAAAAATTCAAACACTTTATACAAAATATCACATTCTGTTATGCTTAATATGGTCTTAAAACAATTATTGAATTCCAGAATTATAAGGTTGATTATTAGTAAAGGTTGATGGAATAGACTGACACCCATCCATTCAAAATGAATTCAGCAAGCAGGAGGATCTTGAAATGTATGTTCCACAAAAGTACTGATGTGTCACCCATAGACACTGAAAGACAGTGTCAGTGAAGCCTGCTTGCTAGACTGATGACCAGCTTGCTAACTGGTCTGCCCTTACAGTGTGTCCATCTATGCTTGCTTAGGGTATTAACATGAACATTAGAGAGAGACCTCACTTGAAAACCTCTGGAAATTCCATGTTTACTAATGGCAGAACTGTTGTTTTCCTAACAGGACAGACCTTAAATAGTTAATCAATCTGTGACAGAAGTATTTAAAAAATTTTGCCTAAAGACATGCAGTGAAAGAAACAAATAAAAGATGGAGATGGTGTGTGGTGACTACTCTCATACTAATAAGAGGCATTTAACTAAACCTATAGGTTTGTCATAGGCTGTGCATCAAAAATTGTCAGCCCATTTATATTCCTGATAATAAACCAAATAATTTTATACTGCTTTTCATAATTCCATACATATAAATTTGAAGGCAAGACATTCAATTAATATAGCAACATCAGTACTTACTAGAGATGGGGAAAGTGTTTTCTAATTATTCTTTATTCTTTTTCCTCCTCCTCTTTTGACCAAATATCAAAGTCATGCTTAATTACAGTGAGAGCAATTGTTCACCTATATTTTTCTTTTATATAATAATTTCTTGAGGCTACAGAGCAAAAGGTAAAATACTCTTAAATCTACTTAATGAACCTAATAATTCACATACCATGTTGCTGTTATTAAATAAAACAACACAGTACAAAGGCAGGGAGAGACTACTGAAAAAACTTGATTGGTTGTTTTATCTTCTGCCAGTATCACTATGACTTCAGCATATTTAACAACATTAAGATATCTTTTCTGAAAAGCAACTGCCAACCTCAAATTTAGAGTTTCACCCTTGAGCATCCATTGGATTGAGGATAACTGCATATTTTACAGTTTCTTCTCTGCTCCCAGATAAGTAAAAACTGCCACCAGAGTCATTAAACAAGTTAGAGCATTTAACTTCATTATAGTAGTTCTTGTTAGTCAGGCACGTTGTGCCATTATCAGACCTTTTACATCAGTAGAAACAATTGATAAATCTGTAATAATTCTGTGTCTCAAAGATTGGATAATGATCCCTTGTAATTCTGTGACATGACACACACAAAGTACTGCTTTTCAGTGTGCAATTTCTCATTTCAGAGAACGTTAACCAGACAAAAAAATCCTGCTTTCATACAAGCTGTTCAGTGGAATGTAAATTAATGTGGGGAACAGTTTCTTAATAAATGAGCTACCACTGTGATTATTTTCAGTAACATTTGTTGTACTTAATGGTACTATCCATCTAAGGGTTTCTACATTTATCCTGTCTATAGGATGGTTAAAACCTTTATGGAGGAATCCTTAATTTCCTTGCAAATGTCACTGACTTTGAATTCTTTGATCATTGAAAGATTAGCCCAGCCCATGTCATCAGTAGTCTCTGATGAGTTCAGACTGATTTACTTTGTACATCAAAGGCATAAAAGGACCTCTATGAATCTCGGTCTTTTTGGTTTCACTTTTGAAGTCTCCTGAATACACATGAGCCATTTTGTTACAGGAAAATGAAGAGGAGATGACCATTGTGCATATGATGGACAGTGTCCTTCTAAATTTACGTTGCCTTTCATCGGAGACACAGACCACCTCTGGAGCGTCCCCATGGGTGAAGTTAATGGGTCAGAACCATAATGATACTCCTTAAAATTAAAAAAAGGGATAAATTCCTCAGACACCCCAGTATAGGATAGTCAGAATTGAAACCAGTGTGCTGCAAGGCAGCAAAATACATGTTACTGCAAAGTTGATACTACTTGTTGAAACGTTACACAGAGCTGAGAAGAGGCAACCTTTTCTAAAGTATGCAAGGGTTTTTTCGTCTTTCAAATTAATTATATTTGTATTTTGAGGGTGTGTATAGAGCAAAAAATAAGAAACCAAACCTGAGTATTTCATTGCATCTTAAATGGTAGCTATGTTTATGTGAAATGTGCACTGCAACCTTCTTTGAATTACCTGTTTTATCCAGAAAACCAGCCCATAAACCAGGTAGTTTTTCTCTAGATTTTTTCATAGAGTATTTATTAAAAAGTTTTTTAAATCTTCCATTTTCAAGCATTACTACATATATTCTTCTGTAGTTATAATCTCATATGTTTATAAAACAAGCAGGAGTGAAGATTTTAAAAAAATTATGTTTAAAATAAACATCTGGAATGTTTGTTAAAACTCCTAATAGGCAGTTCGATTTTCTTGAATTGCTGAGCAGTTTCCTTTACAACATTTTCATTCAATAATGAAGTTATTAAGTAAGAACTTGAAAGGTTCTAAGGCGTGTGAAAAAATTACATATTTTGTGTGGTTGATGTGTCATAAGGCAATGATTGTAAGACCATGCTAGTCTTCACAGAATAGAAATAATGACAATAGTGATCAATGGAGGAAAAACATAAAGTGTAGTGAAGAAAACACAGAACTCCATAACACTAGAATCTGTAGAAGGCCAAAAACTTTTGGTGACAATGAGTAAGGATTTTATAAAGCAATGTGAATGAGAAATGGCTCTAATGTTTGTTTGGATACATGGAGACTTAGGGCCAGTACTCTTTAATATCTTCATAAATGATTTGGACACAGGACTTGAAGGTTTAATAAGCAAGTTTGCTGATGATACTAATCTGGGATGAGCTATTGACTCCTTTGAAGGCAGAGAGGCACTGCAGAGAGGTCTGAACAGATTAGAGGATTGGGCAGTCACAAACAATATGAAATTTAACAAGAGCAAGTGCTAGGTTATCTACATAGGAAGGAACAATCCAGGATGTACTTATAGACTGGGGAATGGGAGGCTGGAGACCAGCCCTGCAGAAAGTTTTGGTTGATGGCAAGTTAATTATGAGTCAGCAGTGTGCCCTGACAGACAAAAGGGCCAACTGGGTTCTGGGGTGCGTCAAGAGCTCCATTGTTAGCTGATGGAGAGATGTGACAGTCCCACTCTTCTCAGTGCTGGTGCAGCCTCATCTTGAGTACCGTGTGCAGTTTTGGGCACCACAATACAAGAAGGATATCAAGTTGTTAGAGTGTCCAGAGGAAGGCCAAAAAGATGTTGAAGGGTCTGGAGGGAAGCCTTATGCGGGATGGCTGAAATCACTCGGTCTGGTCAGCCTGGAGAAGAGAAGACTGAGGAGAGAACTCATTGCAGTTTAGAACTTCCTTACCAGAGATTGAGGGGCAGGAGCTGATCTATTCTCTCTGGTGAGCAGCCACAGAAACCGGGGGAATGGCATGAAGCTGTGCCAGGGGAGGTTAAATATTAGGTAAAGATTCTTCACCCAAAGAGTGGGGAAGCATTGGAATAGGTTCCTCAGTGATGCAGTCATAGCACCAACTCTCATGGAATTCAAGAAGCACTTGGACAACGCTCTTAGACACATGGTGTGGCTTTGAAACTGTACTGTGCATAAACAGGAATTAAACTTGATGGTCCTTTTGGGTCCTTTCCAACTTGGGATATTCTGTGAGACATCAACTCACAAATAGGTGAAGCTGTTTCTCTTACAGGCTACAGATTTCATTTGAGATGTTCTACAAACGGCTGCTTAAATATTAACATCAGTTTAAATCCAGTATTGTGCATTGGCTGTATAACAGTCTGTAGAGAGTGAAATAACAAACCAAGTTAAGGATTACTGAAAAAGGTTAAAAAGATGTTAATTCAGTTTAATAAGGTGAAAGTGAGAAAACAATGTGTATAGTGAATGTAAAATTCAGATGAATATTACAGTAAAGAATAAGCTACCACATGGTTTTGGACCTTCACAAATAGTTTCAGTTGGCTTGGTCAACGGGATTGCTGTATTTGTTACTATGATTATTGTTTCTGGAGAGCCTATGTAATATTCAGCCTACTTTTTTAGTTACAGTACAAACATAGACAGTCATGGGTATCTGTTACCATGAAGGTTTTATACTTTATGTAAAACCAGCAAAATCCTGGAAAGAAGGAAGGATGGAAGGAAGTGTGGCATGAAGGAATGAATGAAGGGAGCAGGTGTGATGTGACTGGTACTGCAGAAGGTGTGAAAGGTATGCACGTAGTCTCTCTAACTCCTGTCATTCACTGTTACCCTAGGCGTATGGCTGAGAACAATCTTGTAGTGATAAGAAGGTGGATAAAGTTACCTATGTGGCTGTTGCTAGCTCTTATTTTTACATTATTTTCACATATTATTCTCCAAATGAAAATAGAAGCCGTGAAGAGAGCAATTGTAAGGATTTTTTCCACATTAACTAAAGTTTTTTCAACCAGAGCACAGATGGCCTTCTAGCAGCCTCTTAACAGCGCTCTACACACTGCGCTCTCATGGGCCAAAACATGTGCTGCTAGAAAAGAACATTTTCAAAAGAGAACACATGCATTAGATTGTAGTAGCTCTCTGGAGTGCTAATCCATGTTTTGGATGCTTCAGAATGGAGAATTTGTAGGACAATTAACTTTCTTTGTCAAGAATTAAAGTGAGCTTTCTGCAGTGTTTACTGTTTGGTGGGATACTGCTCTAAGTACTGCAGATGTTTTTGGTAATTCTAAGTGCAATTCCTGCCTCTAACTTCCAGAACCTCTGAATATCTTTTAGTCTCACACTGTAACAACACTGACATTTTAGTAGAGTATTTTTTATCTATGTATTTTTAATTTCTTTTTTTTCAACAAAAGGCCACATCATCTCTGTGTTGCCTCCCTTTTGTCCTTACCCTTTGATGGCTAGTCAAACTTGAATGCACACACAGACACACACACGTATACACACATAGGGTTTTCAAGCATGACTTCTGTAAAAAAAATCAATGAGCATCCTGTCCTGGAATTATAGTGGCTTTATTTTATGGCAGCAGTCATAGACACCATATGCATCCACAAAAACTGCTACTAAAGTTGATACATTCAAACCACAATTATTAACATTTTAACATCCCGAAATAGGCTTATTCTAATGTGCCATAGAGACTTCAGAAAATCTCTGTTGAATAAAAGTTTGGGAATCTTATTTTCAGGTCTTCATATTTTCATTTTTAAATATCTATAAAGAATATAAGTGGAGAAAGATGTTGATATTATGAGAGAAAAAAAAAAAAAGCATTATATGGCTCTGCAGGAGCCTGACACCTCCTTAAATGACTGATGTCTCAAACGTTGAGTGGCAATGAAACAATGTTGTCACCTGGGTGGAGGACCAGAAAGGTCTGCCTGAAGAGGGGGGGTGTGAAGTACAGAAACATGCCTGCTCCCCTTGACACGAGGCAAGGGCTGGCTGCCCCTGGCAGATAAGGAAATTAACATTGGGAAGAGATAAGTTCTGTGAAGGAGGGAGAACTTCTTTTTCTGAGTTAAGACTCTACCCATGTCCTGGATGCATAAAAAGGACAGTGGCATATTGGTCGTTGTGCATCCACCACGAAAGAACTTGGGACCTGGACCGGCTCTGCACAGCGTCCCTGGATTTGCACCCACCACCCGAGAACTTGAGACCTGGGACCAGTCCTACAAAACTTCACTGGAACCAAGAGTGGTGATATCTCACTCTCCTCTTCTTCTCTCCTTTCCTTTCTATCTCTTAGGCACCAGAGACTAAAAGCTTTCCAAAGTACCTTCCTTGCCTGTACTAAACCTAACAATTAGCCACTTGGTGTCTTTTCACCTTAATTTACTCCAAGGGAATTTTCGAATCTTCCATGACCCTCAGAGCTACCCAGCGTGCCTCGGCAACTGGGTTGTGACAGGCTTCAGTTGGTATTTGGTTAGGCATCTTTTATTGCGTTGTATTGTCATGACTGAGGTCGTACTGTGATGTTGAGAGAGTTATGTCTAGTTAGAGGAAAGTGGCTGCTTTTCAGAGATATTTGAATTTAAAGATGTGCCTAGCTACTTGGGTGATTTCCATCAGTATTTGTGTGTGTCTGTATGTGTCTTTGTGTGATCTCTACACATTGAAAAATGTTGTAAAGAGGTGGGAATTTTCTGGCACAGATGCATTTAGATAGTGAGAGTTGTTCTGCTTTGTTTAAAGCAAGACATTTTTTGATTGTTTCCGTGATGACTGGATGCATCATTAACCCCTTTATTGTTGACATCCTATGGAGACCCGACATGTAGTCTTAATTATTTTAAAAGACATTCTTTGTTACTTAGCTGGTGATTAAAAGTAAATTAAAAGATGTCTATGGCAGACTGTTGTTCATTAGCAGATCTAAAAACCTAATCATTTAGTAAGGGACTAATTTTCACATAACTTTTAAAATAGTAAGCACACTGATGTAGAAATTATTTGTACTGCTTCTACCAGTTAATTAAACAAATCACCAGAGAGGGAGAGTGCAAAAGTGATTATTTTCTATTAATCAAACCAAGAAATCTAAAGTAGGAATCAGTCAAAGCCTTTAATAATATTCCTTATAACAACAAGATGAATTTGAACCTTAAGTGCTGAACAGTGTTGAGGATTCTAGCAGGGGAGAATGGGAAGGGCAAAGGCAAGAGCAAGGAGACCAAAACAGCCATTCATAATTTTGCAGAGACAACAGATGAATTATGCTGCAGGAGGCAGTGATGGAGTATGTACAAGAAGCAAGCCATAAACTGCAGAGCTACTGAAAAGAAAACGTTCTTAAAGAAATATTAAAAATGGTTGAAAATTGTCCTTTAAGAACTAGCTTGCACAAAAAATTATTGAGTTTAGAAAAAGGAAAACCTCAAATTTAATGATCCAAATAATGCTCCAGTTCTTAATACTGATAGTAGCTAGTTCTTATGCTCCCCTTTTTGCTCCATTTTCAGGCTTTTATCTGGCAGATGGCATTTCATGTGGTGAAATACAACAGTGATTGTTGAAGTTGAAGCCCTGCACTTCTCTCATAAACTTCCAGAATACCTGGCAGGTAGGAATGATCATCATAGATGGTATTGCAGAGCTCTCACTCCTGTGGAGGAAATAAATTTTCCTTGAAGGAGCTGGTGTTATTCCAGAAGTCACAGTATAAAGGCGTAACCAATACAAGGTTTCAATCCACTTTTAAAACTCTGATAACTTTAATACCTTATATGGACATTTTAAGAAAAGCAAAGGCAAATTAACTCACAGTTTTGGAACAATTTTAATTGTCAGACAGTTTAATGGTTCAAATAATAAAAAATTCCTGAATAATCACAGAGAGAAAGAGAGAAAAACCTCTCTTGCCCATAAATTTTTTTTAATAGGAAGACATAGCTTTAGGAAGGGATGTTTACCTGCAATGGAGAAGGAAAATCCTGGAAGCTGTGACTCTTGTGCCTCTTTGTCTGTCACAAAATTTGTTAAAACTTGCAACGACAAGGTGCTGCTTATGCTCATTAAGTCCTTTAGTAAGTCTTATAAAAAATTTTGTGTGACTCAGCAATATACCCAAATTTCTGTCTCATTTTACACAGGTAAAATATGGTAAAACTTGAAAGTCAGATGCAGAAATACTCCTCTCTGCTCCTATGGCTGAACGTGGTGCAGGTTAATAGGGTTTTTCTTGTGAGTAAGAGCTCTTGTTGTAAGGGAGAGAAAGGCCGTTTTTCAGCTCTGTATCTTCCATCTTCACACTTGTGACTGTTTCCTTACTAACAATCTGTTTCTGTTTCTTCCATGGTCCTAGTTTACCAGGCCTGCCTGCAAGCAGATTGCTAGAAAGTTGCTATGAAATCACCCCAAAGGGGTAAAAATGCAGTGTCAGCAAATGGGTTCATCCAGCCAAGTGAATAATGCCTGTTAATGTTGGCCCAGCTTTGCTGTTGTGGATGTACTGACTTTTTTTAGGAAAATAAAGGGAAAAAATGTATAAAAGAAAAAATGTGCTGGGAATTTGATCTGGAGTAGTAAAAAGAAATTTCTAGTGTGGTCCTCGCATGTGCATCATCCCCTGGATGATGCTGTGGACAGTGGCTTTGAGTTACAAATACTGTATTATCTGTCCTATGTTGTTGTCTCAAATAACTAAATGCATTTGGTTTCATGTAGTTTGTTCTTTCTAATTTTCCTAGTTAATAATTTGGTCAGTTTTGTATATTGTGTAGGTTAAAGTTTGCATGCGTAAATTTATCTAATTTTGATATGTCTTATTTATGGATCTCAGTTTTGTTTGTTATGAACATCAAAAGTTAATCAGAAGATTTGTTAGGAAACAAATATTGATTATATTGACCTTGGCTTCATTCTGACACTGCTGTAGGATCTTTAAATACCTACTGATTTCCTTTTCTTTGTGATCACAGATAGTATATTTATTTTTATTTATGGAGGCTGTTTGAAAAAAATTGTTTAGTGCTCAGCTTTAAATGTGTTTTATATAAAAATAACAGGCTGAGTCAGTAAAGAAAAAAATGACCAGATGGTAACCTCAGTATGGGATAGAGATGAATGTGAATCTAAAATGAGGAATGTCCCAAAATAATGAGGGTCATCTGAGAGTAAGATGGTATGTGCACTTTGTGGCTATGAATAATGCATTGATGTACATACTTCAGTAATCATGGCGCACGAGTTCTCTATAGAAATTATCACAAGATCAGTTTTATGTGGAATCAAATGCTTTAGGTACTTGAATTATTTAGGTTGTGTACCAGAGAGAGGGAAAATGTTTGAATTTTGTATTCCTGCATTTAGTCTTGGTATAAAAGGAGAAGAAAGGTGAACTGGGGAAAAGATTCTGAGTGACCTTCCCAGGCACAGAGCTGTCATAGCAAAGATTATTCCCTCAATTTCTCTTTTCCTTTCTACCCACCTAGATGGTCAACTCTTCAGATCTGCAAATGAGCTAACTCAAATTTGAGTTGGTAGGAACCATACTATCCCACCTCAAAGAACCTGTGAAAATCAGTCTGTCCCACCTGTTATTTGTTGTGTGAAAAGTTACACATGGAATTGACACTGGGGAGTCTCTCTAAAAGGACAAATTACAACACTTTCTCTTGTGTGGTTATTCACTTTTTTACCCAGAAACAAAGCCAAGGAAAAAGATATTACTCTCCTTAGTTTTAATTTCTAGCCCTGGTAACAGGGAGAGGTGTTGGAATGCAAGGCAGCTAAATCAATGAGAAAGGAAATGCTGGTGTTATCAAAGTGATTTGTCATGGGAGATTTGCTGCAAACGAATGCTGCTTAGAGCTCAGTTTGTGAGACTGTTGATTCTTCAGAAAGTTTAGGTACAAACCTTTACTGATTGTTCCACTAGCATAAGCCAAGCAGCTCCCATTTAGGCTCTCCCGGTAACAGAAGTCAAGCACTTGCCAACTTTTCTACTTGAAACAATAACTGCCTCAGAGGCATCTTTGCCCTGATAGTCCCTGGTGATACTCTGCACTCTTTTCTGTCTTTCCTCTTTTGCAGGCACTTGCAGAAGCAATTGTGTTGCTTTCTGTTTTCTTATGACATGCTCAGCAAAATTGTGGGAGCAGACTTGAAGTGGTTAGTAGAATCCTTTGCAAATTGAGCAAATCATTTGTTTCTTATAAAAAATGAATATGCTTTTTTGGCTAGGAAGACTCATTCCCAAAGATCTTCACCAAACAAGTAAGTCTCTTTCTCCAAGGATAACCTGCATAGCACTTTAGCGGCATTCTCAGACTAGGACTGATCATACTCTTGGCCAAATTGTCCAATAGATTTTCTAGTAACTTCTAACCCTTCTAATATCTTCTCCAAAACTCTCTAGTTCCATTAAATCCAGCATTGCAATCTACTGGATTATGGAGTTCAGCTGTGGTTATTTCTGGAGTGAAGAGCTCTATCTGGCACTGTTGTCTGGGGCCTGAGACCACAGAGTGTGGGATTAGCTCTAGTGTCTTCAGAACCCCCAGCTGATTAAACATGCATCATCCCAGAATGTTTATTTTGCAGGGCTGCTCCTTCATTGTTTACTTCTGCCAGAGTACAGTAGGAGCAGGCAAAGTACCAGTACCCCCACTCGAGAAGCAAGGCATGAGACTTTAAGAAGAGTGAGCAGATTACAGCCCATCTGTTCAGGCAGAGAATTTATTTAGGAAAATATATGTGTGAGCTGGATGACCAAAATCACAGCCATCCAGACAACACTCTCAAAGACTCACCGTCTGCCTGGTGAGATGACTGGAACTCCATTGTGCAGTCAGGGATCACACGTTCTTCAGCTGCATTTTCTTTATTGCCACATTCCTTATGAAACAAAGCTTTTATCTTACATCTCCATGTTGAAAATCCTTACTTCTTATCTGAGTGCATGTGAGCAGCCCTTTAACTACATCAAGATTGGTCCTTCTTTGCTAGATTTGCTAAATACAGAGCTGGAAATAAGGAAAACCTATCTAATCTAGTATCTAAAACAAAGAGAAAGAGTATTCCCTGTTATCTCAGTTATCTGAAAAATAGATCTAACATAAGAGTAACTTCTTTTTCTGCCTCAGTTTCCATATAATTTGTGACACTTGCTTGGGCTGCAGATATGCAATTCTAAGGAGTTCAAGATTGTCCCATTTCTCCACAGGATCTGGCACATAGAGTCTCCTTTTGCACATAAATCTGTCAAACGTGCAGTTTGTCTTTCCCCCACATGCGCAATCACACTCCCTTCCTAACTTTAAGGCCATTTCCACAGATGTCCAAGTTCCAGATTAGTAAGAACAGGGTTGTTTGGGGTTTTTTTTGTGTTTTTTTGTTGTTGTTGTTGCTGTTTGTTTGGTTTTTTAAGTTGATTTACTCTGCAGTTTTTTCCACTAGTGTTTTGGAACACTAGCAGTAAAAAATCCTTAATATGCATTGGTAGTTCTCTTAGTTCAGATATATATATACATGTGTATATATATATATATTAGAGAAGCTTTTCTTAGCATGCATTCCATGTATTCATTGCCATCTGGGATACCACCTTTCAGATACTCTGGAGTTCTGCACTTGGTTCCAGACGATGAACAAGTTCCCCTGCTTTGAGTGTCTTTCCTTTCCTCTTCAGGTTACAGTGCGTTGAGGCTTATGGGTGGACAAGTTCTAACAATAAAAAATGCAGTTACTTACAACACAAATTTACATTATGTAATACAGCTACAAAAATTAAAGAACAAATTGCAGTGTTAAGATTATAGTAAGTCATACCAATTGTTTTTGTTGCTATAAAATCCCAGCTAAAATGCAAGACTGGCTAATTACCTTCTGCAGCTTCCCCTTTGGCTGGCTCTGTACTGAGAGTTACAGCTTTCCTAATCTGACCATTAGCCATGGCTGTTAAACCGTCTGAGGGTTAAATATGAGACCAGCTCACAGAAGATGCTGTAGGCAGCTTGTTTTTTTCTAGCACTGTAGGGCATGATTTTTCCCTTTTTCTTATGCCCTTCAGTTCCTGGGATTGAGAGATGTGATGTTGTATGTTAAAGTGGGAACTACAGCATTTCTCTCATCTTCTTATGTGCTGTCATTTTATTACCATTTCTATTATATGTGTTAATTAACACTTTCTTTGCTTTAGGCTTTAAACTATATTCTCCTGTTGCAACTTTTTGAAGACACATTTTGGTAAAGCTTTACATCTCTTATCATAGGAAATATTAACTATATGCTCTGCTTAATAGATTTTTTTTCTTTCTCTTTGAGCATAATGTAGAAACAAAACAGATGGCAAAACCAGAAACAGGATGTTTCTCTTGGGCAATACTTCAGTTCAAATTCACTGTTAATTTTAGGGTCCCTTGTGATGATCCTGTCTTTTTTAGAGTACAAGGACAAGTTGTCCTTAGAAATAATAGAAGGAAAATTACAAAGAGTCTAAGAGGAAAAATTTCTCTGTACGTTTTATTTGAACATGTTGGATTCATGCCATGGGGAGTAAGTTGCAACTGGAATTTTAAAAAGCCTGGATCATTTCAGGATACTTGCAGTTCTTACTAAAATAACAGTAATAAAATTTCATGGTTCAGAGCCTTCACCGACCACAAAAGGACTCCAGAAAGCATTTCCCTCTTATCTACACAATAGCATAATTGGCTTAGGGCATTGGTGGAGATGTATCACCCCCGTGCAAGGCAACAGGTAGCAGACTATTTACCGAGATTGGACTGAAGGGACCACTGAGCTAGTCCGACTTAGCAATGTTTGCCATCTTTGTGCTGATGTAGGAACATATTCCTGGGATTCAGATTTCCCATGCTGATACTTTATTATTGTCTCTTTTTCCCACATCAGGAGAACAACTGATTTGAAATTCCGTAGCTTTTACTGTGTTTGTGAGGCTCTTGATAAGATTCATCCCCATCTTTGACTTTTCCTAAGCACCATATTCTAAACACACTTGGGGTACCAGGAGTCCGGCTCTACTGCTCTGGAAAACTCAGGACTTCATTCATCTGCCAGTCAGCAGTGAGCAGGAGCAGTGCAGTAACACTGACTGCAACAAGCTGCTGGTAGCGTGCTCACCCCTGCAGGCCTGAGAGACTGAGTTAAAACATACACTGAAGGTAGAATCATCAGATAATCAGCGTTTTGCAAGAAAACTGCACGGCAGAGAAAGCTCCTACATTGAACTTACCTGGTGTCTGCATTAACACAACTCTGAGCACTCACTCTCTTATCTGTGGATTCTGCATGGTGGAGAAGTAGAACATTAGGAACTCAGGCTTTTGGGGATACCAATTAATAGAAAAATCACAACTGACTGTTTAGGCAATACCCAAGTATTCCAGAGGAAAGCATCTTTTATATGTGGTTGGAGGTGTAAATTAACAGGTAAATCTGCTACACTGCCTGATTAAATTCTCCAGAATACATGCAGTTAAATCAAAGAAGCTGTGTAATTTATGCAATAACATTTTCATGAACGCAAAAAAAATCAAAACATTTTCCTCACTTATCTGAGGTTTATTTCCATCTAATATTGCATATTCCTCTTTCCACTTCTCTTAGTAGTTTTAATTGCAAAAGATGTAATTCACCCAGACAAACTCATTTATGTACATATAGCTGTGCTACTTAGTCTTGAATATACCACCTGGCACCTAACACTTTCCAGTGCCACAGCCTCTTGCATCTCCTTTGACTGCCATCATTCTTCATGTTGGTTCCAAGACTCATCCTGCAAGCTGTCCCACTGCTGCCTATGTTCATGAGGCTGACAAGCAACTGAACTGTTGCACATTTTATGAATGAGCATAAACTTAGACTTGACGGCTCCTGTAAAAGGATGGGGAAGACTTTGTTCAGAACTGACACGTCTTTGAAGAGGCAGCAATGTAATCTTCCCTCCCTGTAATCCCATCAACCAAAACCAATCAAACTTGCACTATAAAATGAAAACACATCAGAAATAAATGTTCCATGGTTATGGATTACTTGCCAGTATTTATTCGCTTTTAGTTCAAAAGTATGCTTTCACTTAAGTTGTATTTTATTTTATTTATTCTTTTTTTACATTTTAAAGACATATTTTTGAATAGTCCAGCATTAACTTAGAAAAACCCTAACAGGTTTTGAGGTTAATGTCAGCTGTAGTCCATTGGGTTGTGTCAGACTGCTGCTAGGATTTTCTCTGGCAGCAATTGAATGCATTCTTCATGCTAAAGTCCAAACTCCCAGCCCACTACTTCTTCTGTTAATACTAATAGGTAAAAGGGTTTTCTCAAGACCATACCAGGCTGGCGGAGAAGACATAAAGACATGAGTGTTCAAACCAAAGTATATATCACCCCAAACAATATGTGAAGCAATGAAATGTTTCTAAATTCCTGTATTAACCTTGATTTATATGGTACAATATAGAGTCAGCGGTTTTACTTCACAGGGATAATGAGAAATGTAGTGTGATTAATTTTTCATCAGCATGTATTTTTTGAAAGTGTGAACAGACTTTTTATGTATATATAAACAGTCATGTCTTCATTTTATTCTTATCTTTATTCTTAACCTTCTGAACACAATACAAAATGTAAGGAGTTTCTAACTGAAAAGTAAAAAAGGAGCATTGTACCTTAGAGGCTAAGAACCTGGTAAGTTTGCCTGACTAAGATATGTTTGGATGAGCTTCTATTAGGTCCTAATGACACAGAATGACACAGAATCACAGAATATTAGGAGTTGGAAGGGACCTAGAAAGATCATCTAGTCCAACCCCCTTGACACAGCAGGATTCCCTAGACGAGGTCACACAGAAGCATGTCCAGATGGGTCCTGAATATCTCCAGAGAAAGAGACTCCACAGCCTCTCTGGGCAGTCTGTGCCAGTGCTCTGGCATCTCAACTGGGAAAACATTTCTACGTGTATTCACATGGAACCTCCTATGCTTCAGCTTACAGACATTGCCTCTTGTCTTGTCACTGGGCTTCACTGAGAAGAGCCTGACCCCATCCTCCTGACACACACCCTTCACATATTTAAAAGCATAGATGAGGTCTCCTCTTCTCCAAGCTAAAGAGACCCAGCTCCCTCAGCCTTTCCTCATAAGGAAGATGTTCCAGCCTCTTCATTATCTTGGTGGCTCTGTGCTGGACTCTTTCCAGCAGTTCCCTATCCTCCTTTAACTGAGGGGCCCAGAACTGGACACAAGATTGCAGATGTGGCCTCACCAGGGTAGAGTGAAGGGGGAGAAGAACCTCTTTTGACCTACTAACCACACCTCTTCTAATCCACCCCAGAATCCCATTGGCCCTCCTGGCCACAAAAGCACACTGCTTGCTCATGGTCATCCTTCCATCTACCAGGACCCACATGTCCCTGTCCCCTTCCCTGCTCTCCAACAGGTCAGTCCTCAAGCTATGCTGATACATGAGGCATTTAAGCATCTAAATCGCTTTGATATAACTATTTGCATATCTTTATAAGTATTGAGCATAGTTCTCCTTAGAATAAGGTCTGTTATTGAATGCATTCTTTATTCCCAAAAGGTTAGGGACATTCAGAAAATTTGGTTTTAATACAAACTTTTCAATAGGCCTAATAGGAGACTGGTAATTACCTAATGTGGATTAGTTCTGTCTTCTCTTGTTCTTACTACTACTTGGCTGTTAAGGAAAACTTAGTAATATTGTCAGTCTTTCTAGCTGCAGCTGAATTTCATAGAATCATTATAGAATCATAGAATGGCTGAGGTTGGAAGGGACCTTGAAGATCATCTAGTTCCAACCCCCCTGCCATGGCAGGGACGCCACATGCACTAGACCATCCAGGGCCACATCCAGCCTGGCCTTAAACACTGCCAGGGATGGGGCCTCCACAACCTCTCTGGGCAACCTGTTCCAGTGCCTCACCACCCTTTGGGTAAAGAACCCCCTTCTAATCTCCAGCCTAAACCTCTCCTCCTTCAGCTTGTAGCCATTTCCCCGTGTCCTGTTGCAATCAGACAAGGAGAAAAGTCTCTCTCCTTCTGTCCTATAATCCCCCTTCAGGTACTGAAAGGCCGCTATAAGGTCCCCTCTAAGCCTTCTCTTCTGCAGGCTGAACAACCCCAATTCCTTCAACCTGTCCTTGTAGAGGAGGTGCTCCAGTCCTTTGATCGTCTTCGTGGCCCTCCTCTGGACCCACTCCAAGAGGTCCACATCTTTTTTATGCTGAGGAGCCCAGAACTGTACACAGTACCCCAGGTGGGGCCTTAGAAGGGCAGAATAGAGAGGCAGAATGACTTCTTTAGACCTGCTGGTCATGCCTCTCCTGATGCATCCCAGGACGCGGTTAGCCTTCTGAGCTGCAAGAGCACACTGCTGGCTCATGTCCAGCTTTTCATCAATCATGACCCCCAAGTCCTTCTCTGCAATGCTGTTCTCAACGAGTTCTTCTCCCAGTCTATACTCATATCTTGGGTTGCTCCTACCCAGATACAGGACCTTACACTTGGACTTGTTGAATTTCATTCGATTCTCACAGGCCCACTTTTCAAGCCTGCCCAGGTCCCTCTGAATGGCATCTCGCCCCTCTGGCGTATCAACCACACCACTCAGCTTAGTGTCATCCGCGAACTTGCTGACTTTCCTTGACTATCTGTGAATCTCTAATACAAGTAACATTTCCCTTGTCATAAACTCATTGTGGTTTTAATTTAAAGCACATGTCAATAGCAATTCAAAGATTTGTAATTGATTTTTGACAAGATAAATCTAGAGAGACTATGAAATCTTGATTGTTTTGGCAATTCATTGGTTTTGAGAATATCATAGTAGCTGGTAATATAATTAAGAGCTGGTTTACTTTCCTATGGATCTCCTGAGATCAGTTATACTTGTCACATGAAAAAAATCAATCCACCTATGGTGGAATTAAGCTTTGGACTGGGACTTTTGCAGCTATAAGGCATAATGCTTTTTTTGTATCATCAGCTTTGGGCATAGATTACAAAATAATAAAGCATCTTCTTCTGGTTGCTTTTTATAAGAAACCCTGTAGTCTTTCACTCTTTAACTTTTTACCTTAACTTCTCCCAAACACATGAATTGCAGAATAAGTTGGTCAGGTCCTCTGGAAGGGTATAAATAAGCCAATAGAAGGAAAAAGGAAAGATGGCATTTCCCCTTGGAGGCTCAAGTTGGCCAGGTTTGAATTTACAAGGAAATGTGCAAGATTTTCTTCACTAAACCCCCTCTGGAGCAGGACTCTGAGGCTTTCTAACTATTTTGTCACGTCAGAAGAGATGTTAGGAAGACTTGCCTATGTCCTTTCTGATATTCCATCTATCTGTCATTTCAGTTAGAGTTTGGATGGCTGATTTTTGATTACTGTACAGTCTGATGTATACTTTTAAAAACTATACAGAGAAATAGCTCTTTTTCTACCATGTAGCAACTGCCAGCTACCTGTCTAATATATGCTGGTGGGATTCTTGAAGTCAGCAGGCTCACTTCTTTCAAGAGACAGCAACGAACTCATTAGGAGTTTTGTAAACTACAGGTTTTAACTCTCTCAATCATGACTAATAATGCAATCTGATTATTATTCCAAGATAGCTTTCTGCTGCTGGAGCAAGTCTAGTTTCACAGACCCCAGGCAATGTCAGATGACATCTGATATGATGCAGTGAGTCCAGACTATATGATGCTGCAGTTCAACTTACTGGGTGATCTACAGAGTGGGACATCTTTGGCAGCTACACTGGAAGCTATTAATCTATCTATTCACATGGTGGTAGTGAGCTAACAGCTAAGTCTGTTGAAAGAATCAGTGAGGACATTACAGAAGACAGAGTGAGAAGGCTCTGAGCCTTTGTCTAGATGTCTTGGGACTCATTCTGCTAAAGGGAAAGGAATACTTCTTAGGTTTGTGGTAGAGAAATATAGTATTTTTCAGATTAAATAAAAAGATCCTCTTTCTTACAGTAGGTTAAATCACCACTAAACCAGCTGAGAGGAAGATAGATCCCAAGCCAGAATGGAGTTAGGTGTTTAGAGGTCAGATGAGTTGCACAGTTTTGCCTCAAATTTGCGTGTTGTTAGAGATAACAAAGTCTTTTATTATTATCTAGGATAATTCCCTCTAGCCTGTTAGGCAGGCTGAAAGCCAGCACGTGTTCCTACTGTCCGTCCCCCTACTTACTCTCTTTTCCAGTAAAAGCCATTTTGGCATCCTGTAGGAGGCATGCTCACTGAAAAAATTCAACATAATCAATGAATTGCACAATTCCCCAACATTATGAGATCTCTCTGTTCTTATCCACAAACTGTTTGACCTTTTGACTTATTAAAAATGTTTAAATAGTCCTCATGTATTAATTCACAACATGCCACTGTTTATATTGCACTGAACTATCAGATACGTTACATTTTCTTGTCAATAACATGTCAAAACTTAAGAAGCTGTTGTTGTTATTGTTCTTGAACAAACATTTCCAAGATTACTTCATTGAAAGCAATATAAATATTGTAGTTAATACAACAGGAATCATCAGAAACACTAACCTTTGTTGTTAGTTTCAGTGTAATTTAATGCCCTCATTCTTTTCTGTGGACTCAGCGAGGCTCTTACCTATTATAAATGAAGCTATGGTATCATATGATCCCAGCTGCAATAAAGATGAAGAGGCCACCACCATGTACTCTAAATTAATCAAGACTGGAGTCTTTGTGGACTTTTTTACCTTGAAAAACAAACCAACCAACCAACCTACCTTTCAAATGCAGTCATTTGAATAATTTTATATATGTATATATATACACATATATAAAAGCCTTTCAAATGAACAAGAAGGTTTATTTTGGCTTATTTTATTAGCTGTGGCTTCTGAGCTATTTCTGGTCAGTTCCATAGCGCAGTTTGTTATATTGTAATGAAAGTATCTTATTTCAAACAAATGTAGTGAAAGTCTACACACTGTACTAAACAGGAAAGAAAGAAAAAAGTTTTCTTCTTTGTACTCCTTTTCACATGCATTCTATAAATTTTTGAAGTGAAAGTTTTCATGTGTTATATTTACTTTATACAAATTGTTTTCCCATATCCGTCAACAATTGTTGCTGAGAAGAGCAAGCAAGAGAGAAATTTGCTCAGCTCATCTAATTATATTATATTTAGCTCTATGAAAAAATAGTAAAAGGAATTTCAGCATTGTAGTATCTTAATAACTGTGTGTTAACTGTGCATTATCTTAATAACTGTGGAGTTTTGGAATGTTATCCCAAGTACCAAAATCCATTCCCTGTTACCTGAAATAAAATTGGACTGAACAAAGTGGTAAGATAATTAAATAGATCTTTTTTCATATGTTAGTTTTGTATTTCCAGACACAAGATTAACATAGATGTGCAGTTTTGTAACTGGAATCCTAAAATACATACACCAACAATTAATCAATGCAGTCTACTATGCTACTTGTGAGAGCTTTGCAATAACAAAGTTCATGGCTGAGAGAGGAATGAGAAGTCATGCATTAGATTTGCCTTTAAAGTAATAAAGACTGGAAGAGCTGTGTGTAAGCAATAACAATTTCTGGGTGTTTTTTTAATATAATTTCATACAACTAGATTTTTTTCTTATGCATATTCAAATGCTCAAACAAGTTCTCTTGTTGTCGCAGCACGACAATATGCCGTGCACGACAAGATTCAGAAGAGGGATTTTCAGACGGATCTGACTCACACACAGACAAAAGACGTACAGTGGTGGTCACGTTTAATCTACAAAGTATGAAGTATAGGCCAAGCAAAATACAAGAGTCACAGGTAGAAAAGGTATATACAAGAGAAATTGGCTAGCACTACGTTATTGTTAGCAAGTATCTTTTATACCTTTACAGAAAGAATAATGACCAATTAGCAAGTGATACTTACAGATACAAATTAAACCGACCAATTAAGAAGCAACAGTTACTAGTAAAAACAACTACCATAAATGAGGATAAAGCAGTGCACTTCAAAGAAATGTGAATGTGGTAAGACTGGTGCTGTGTGGTGTGGGAAGGATAAGATGTTAAGGCTATTTGGGGCCCCAAGGTCTCTGTGTGCAGCTGCAAAGGCTCCTGCTAGGTGACTCCCACCTTCTCTCCCAGGCTATCTAACTGCTTTCTTGTGAGAAACTGACTTTGGCCTTGTCCAGCTTCCCTTCTGCCAGGCCCTAGATCCTGCAGCCCACGGTAGCATGCCACAACATCTTTCTTCTGAATTTCAATCAGAAATATGCTGAAGAACAGAAATGTGCCTGTTTAATGATGTTTGTTTCTCTTCGAGCAGCATGAAGAAGCTCAATGCTGTACAGAGCTGCTTGAACAACCTACTGATGAGATTTGACTACTTTGAAGGCTGGTCACTCCGCTTGAAGGATTCATTATTGCAATGTGAAGGGGCAGTTACATAGCTAGTTCTGTCATAGAGGGCCTTAACCTAACAGTGTGTCAGAGGTTTAGCATTCAGCCATTTCTTCCTTTGGTCATTGCTATATTTATTGTCAGAGAGAGGTCATGATGGAGCCAGCTGTCTCATTTTACAGTGTTTAAGCTTTTATTACACTAAATCCTTGACATAGATGCAAGCTGTAGGTCTCCTTGATGTGCTTCAACTTTTGGCATACTACTCTAAAAATTGTATCATTTAAATATGCGTGCACTGTGCATTAAAGATGTGCCTCAGCTTCTTAATGACTAAGGATTTTTGAAAATCCATTTATTGCAAATTTGTAGGATTTGCAAATAACAGTCATACTGGTAGACTTTTGGCTGGAGCAGTGTGTCTGATTTTAAAAATACAAGGAAAGGTGCAGGATGGTCAGAGCCAGTCCAGAGGATAGAAACAGATATGATCACAGAAAATATGATCTCTCAGAAAAGACTGACAGGACTGGGCTTGCTTAGAGAGGAAAATACAACTGACATGAGAGAGGACACCAGTCTTAAAAGGAATAAAGGTTATTGCAAATAAGAAGGTAATAAATTGTTCTCCATGTCCATTGCAGATCAGGATAGGGGGTAGGACAGTAAGTGAAGTGATTCTGTTTCAATGAGAGAGTTTTAGATTGGACATCAGGAAAGGAAAGCCAAACCCACTTCTCAAAGGGTAACAATATTTAAGCACTTGGATATGTCACCCTGGGAGGCTGCAGACTTTTCTGCACACTACAGATTTTCAAGAACAGATTAAGGAAACAGCTGTCAGAAATCATTTTGGCATAGCTTATCCTGTGTTGTTGAGGGAGATAGATTTTATGACCAGCTAGGCTTTTGAGGTTCTTTCCTGCCCTATATTAAATGACTTAGTGAATTTCTGTTTTTTTCATAGAAAAAGAATCTTTTCTTAAATGAATATTATGATCAAATTTACCTTGTCATGGAATATGTGGGTAGAGGTTTGTGTATATGTAGCTCCAAATTTATTCTTAAAGTATGTGAACTCATTGCTAAATTATTATCTAATCTATTAATTATTTGTCTCTGCTTTCCTCTGCTATCATACTTCTACTTTCCAGTTTTGTCTCTGAAAAATATGGATCGAGAAGAAAAATGGTAAACAACCCTTTGTTCCCCTATCAGACATAATTGTTATATAAAATAGGGTCTTGGTTGCTTTATACAGATAAGATTTAAGAAATAATTTAGATTTCTAAATCCAATTCAAGTAAATTCAAGAGAGCATGTGGCATCAGAATCCTTGGTTCTTGATACTGAGGAGATGTTTGGATGGGTATTTTTACAGTGTTCTCTATGGCATTGCTATCTACTGCCTCTAGTTGTATGGTTGGAGTAATATGGAACTTTGCTACTGATAAGAGTTTATGATAGAAGTCCAGAAAGGAACCCTCCCAGGCTACCGATATATCTACTGAACACCACTCTTTCTGGAAGGCTCTGACAATAAAGGAATTTCCTGCAATTCTGTTACGCGATGGAGGCAAACCAGACGAAGCGTCGGATCTGGGTCCTTAAGTATGTCATAAATAAGTGACCTGCATCTAAAAATCTGCTACAGTGAAATAAACAGGACAACAGGACAACAAAACTTCCAGTTGAAGGCTTCTTTTATTGAAAATATATATTCTAAATTATTTTAATAAATCTGTGGGTAGCCTCATCTAGTTGGGGTTATAAGCAACTATTTTATTCAGACAGAAGAAAGAAACACATTTAATCCATGTCTCTCCGGGTTTGCTTAATCCTTTCTTTCCTCCGGAAATTCCTTTCCCTCAGCCTACCAAGTTTCAAACATTTTTCAGGGAAGCCTGGAATATCTTTAGGTGTTTCAATAAGTCTCATTCACTAAAATCTCTTTCTCAAACTGATACGAAATGTATAAAATAAACAATGGATATAAAGATTCTATTCTTTGGTGAATAACCTGCTTGATTAGGTTGTTCTTTTTTTTTTTTTTTCTTGTCTTTATGATATATATTTTCTAAAAGGTTTATTTCTTTTATTGGAATAAAAATTCATTTTCTACTTCAATTATGGCATTGTGTTTATGCATGAATGTAATATTACCAATAAAATAGCTGGGGAAGGAAGTGTCCAGCCAATCATGAGAGCCAGCTCAGCTCCTCATTCTGATCTGTACTTTTATTCGTCATATAAGTACTTCAGAGGTGAATTCTGGATGATTTCTTCTTCAGTGCAGGGTGGAGACTTTGTAGCTGACACATAATTAATACATGCTAAATTCTAAATTCCAGACATACCTTCCACTCATCCTTGAAAAATACTCTGAGTACTAATCTTCTTTTAATTACATCTTGGTATATGAACTAATTATGTCTTTTACGTAGTAAAAAATTATAGATACATTTTGTGTACTTACATGTCAATAATGGCATTAATAACTATTCCATGTTAATAAAAAGGAGCAGATGTTGTTTGTTAGGTACCATTCTCCTGTATAATATGATGTTTTGGAGAATAAGATCTTAACTATCATGATATATTTAATATGAGACCTGGGAACCTGCTTTGCACATTTTGATTTGAACATTGAAAAACCTTTTCTAGAAAGGGCATTAGGGGACACTCTCCATGATTACTTTATGAAATATTGTATGCTCAGAAATTGAGTATGAATACATGTGTGCACACACAGAGCAGGTAAATTTTTTACTTTAAAAATGTGCTGCACTTATATACTAACTTCAGTCTTTTACATTTGATTTCATCTCATCTATTCCTTCTTTTCAAACCTTTAATGAAATAAGAAACTAATGAAAAATGTTTGCAGTCTTGATTATAGAGCACTGAGCAGTACCTGCTCTGAACACACGCACATATGAATCACAGCTCAAATAGATCTTTGATTGCTCATGTGGCTTTATACAGGTTGTGATTTGTGATATCAGGGACGACCAGCAATCATTTTCAATACATTACATTACAGTGCACTTCAAATCTGTGGTGGAAAAACAAGTCAAGTGTTCTGCTAGCCAGTTGCTAACCCTGTTGTTATGGAATACTGTAGGAGATTTCTTTTTTTCATAACAGCTGTGTGGTTCACTTTAAAACTAATGCCAAGCATCTAACTTACTCCTTTCATTTTTAAGGTGTATTTCTTAAAAATGGAGAGAATTCAAATATTGGTTGGAAACACAAACATAATATAAATAAGCCCTGTCACTGCATGTTGGATGATTTCTGATTTAAGTAGTTTTTATTAAATATGAAATGTCCAAATCACCTAATCATGGTTACATGATAAACCATTTTGCAGTACTTATTGTCCAACATCTTATCTCCTAGCTGCAGGATGTTTGTTGATAATGCTTGTCTTCATATTAGAGAAGCAGACAGTAATTTGATTGTTCTGTTTACTATGTTGTGCAGAACAGTACTTTAAAATTCTTTCATGTTTTGTCCTTTCCTTTTATTTGTTTGTGCATTGGAGAGTTTCCTCATTATTAAACATTATTACTGTAGATTTTCTTTCCTGTTTTTTTGTTTGTTTTGGGTTAGCCTTTTTTTTTTAATATATGAAAATTGTGGAACCTTTATGCTCACACACATGCTGGATCAAGAGTGTGGAATATTATGTTCCCCAAAGCTGCTCTTCAAGCATTCACCAAGATGGCATCAGATGCAGAAAGAGAAATATATTAGGGTTCCAGTATGCTCTGCAAGTAGGCAGAAGTAAATCAAGAGTTGTTAGTCATGTTGTTGTGATGGACATGATTTTTCTAAGATAATTACAGAATGTCCTGAGTAGGAAGGGATCCACAAGGATTACTGAGTCCGACTCCTTTCTATGCATAGAACAACCTCAGAAGTCACCCCATGTGTCTAAGAGCACTCTCCAGATGCTTCTTGAATTCTATCATGCTTAGCACCCATGACTACCTCCCTGAGTAGCCTGTTCCAGTGCTCTACCATCCTATAGGTGGAGAACCTTTTCCTAATATGTAACCTAAACCTACACAGGAGTTTCATGCTGTTCCCTCAGGTCCTGTCACTGGGTGCCAGAGAGAAGAGATCAGCTCTTGCCCCTCCACTTCCCCTTGTGAGGAACTCTTAGTCTCCCTACTCATACTCCTGAAGTCTTTTTAGGTGACAAAGTATGTTGAGTAATTTTTTTATATATATTTTCAGTGCCAGCATAAAGGTACTTGCAAACATTGAGCATAGCAGTTCTGATGTCAGATGATGAAATACAAATAACATTTTCAGTCAATGGCTCAAAAGATAATGAGGGTATCCAATTAAAGTGCAACCAATTTTTTAAAATACTAAATGTTGTACAGATTCATAACAAAATACACATATTTATAATAACAATAATAAACATGTTTATATATCTGTTCAGAGAATATTTGAAACTGCAACACTACTTTGTGATGGTCATGATCTTAACCCCTTCTATGTATAGTGGGTTACATCTTTGTCAGGATATGTCTGACCCTATCCAAGTTTTTGCTGATACCATGTTAGAGACCCTGGTTCAATTCCATAAAAGCAGAATAACAGTTTCTAGTTGGATTTGGCAAGTATATTCACTACAGATGTGTATTCCTCACACTAGAAGGAAAACACACTACTGGTGGAAGAGAGATGAGTGGAGTATATTATAATTTGTATTACAATTCCTCTTCTACTGTTGGTGCAAACCACAATGTTGAGGGTTATTGTCACCCAGAGGATGTCAGTCTTATTCTAAGTCTGAATGTATGTCTGCCTCTTGATTTCATCCCCGCCACAGCCTCTGTACTGAATGCCTTCAGAACAAGAGGGAATGTGGCATCCACCTCCAGCTTTGGAAACACTCCCAGAATGTAACCTAGTGGGCAAAAGGACAAACTATCTGATTTTCTGAGTGTGGCAGGTTATGGTAATGGTGCTTGTCTACTACCTGCTTGTAGTATGGCTGAAATTTCAGGCCCACTTCATTTGCTAATCTACATATGCTATGTTGGGCATATACAAGTAGCTGCCCCATCTGTAGTCATGTTTATTTGTTTTAGAGAAAACTGGCATTAATTTACAAAAATGAGGAAGGGTTGCCATCTACAATTATTAATTAGCATGCACATCTGCCGAGAAGGTGTTTCCATAAGCCTGTCTAAAGTACTTTATTGTTGTTGTTTTTTTCAGTTGAGGGGGATCAATGCTAATTTTCAGTGTTTACCAGCAATCATAGATGACTTGCAGTTAAAAAGCCATCAGCTCTGTCACATTTTTCAGGGAACAGAATCCCTTTCCAGATGGCCCTTCATTTTGATAATGGACAGCCTAAAGGGATAAAAGTGTCACCTGTTGTAGCTAGTCAACCATATTAATAAAAACTGAAGAATAAACCATTCATAAAATGGGAAACAGACCAAAACTAATTTTTGAATTGTATAGTGAACAGTTTAAGTAGCAATCTTGCTTTAAGAATTCACAGACAGCCTCAGATCTGGTGATTATTGCCTTTGCACTAGCTGTTACCTTACTGTTTAATCAGGAATTAATCTAATTTTTCTTAATGTATTTTCTGACAAACAAGAAAGTATATGAATGATTACATTGTGATTATGATTGCAAAAAAATCATGATTACAAGTACATAAATAATAGATTTCTTGGCTTGCCTCTTGCAGAAAATAATTTTGGACGTTGCTTCAGGTTTAACAGAAAGCTGAGATTGATTCAAAATGCTGGAATTGGTTTATTTTCTTTTTATTTTGGCTGGCTTAAAGATATTTTAAGTTATAGATAAGTAAGTGATCTAAGGGCTGGAGCACCTCCCCCATGAGGACAGGCTGAGAGAGTTGGGGTTGTTCAGCCTGGAGAAGAGAAGACTCTGGTGTGACCTTGTAGCAGCCTTCCAGTACTTGAAGGGGCCTACAGGAAAGGTGGGAGGGACTCTTTATCAGGGAGTGTAGTGATAGGATGAGGAGTAATGGTTTTAAACTGAGGCTAAGATTAGATTAGATAGTAGGAAGGAATTCTTCATGATGAAGGTGATGAGACACTGGAACAGGTTGCCCAGAGAAGCTGCGAATGACTCATCTCTGGCACGGTTCAAAACCAGGTTGAATGAGGCCTTGAACAACCTGATCTAGAAGAAGGTATCCCTGTCCATGGCAGGGGCCTTGGAACCAGACCATCACTAAGTTCCCTTCCAGCCTAAACCATTCTATGACTCAATATGACAAATCTTTACATTAGAATTAACATTTATATGTGAAAAAATCGAAAAACAAGAAAAGCTTTAAAGACTTTAAAATAAAAAAGTATTTTTAAAGAAAATTAAAAGGGTTCCTCTCCCAGTCTGGCAAGATCTAATGAATTTCTGAAGCATTCTGCAATGGCTTAGTATACAATTTTTGCCTAATAAATATTCTATCTGAAAATTTCTGTCCAGCACTTTTGGCAGTCATGGTTAATTTGTGTTACTAATTATAGCTAAGAATAGTCAAAATATGTATTTTAGAGTTTTATGATAATTAAATCTTAGTGAAATAGATAAAAGCCTAAAAGAGGGAATCGCATTTCCATGTATCCAACCATAACCAACTCAGAAGGAGGTATCTCCTACAGACTATTCTGAGAGTCTTTGAGCTCTTCCCCACATTATCCACTGAAGGATGAGATTATCTGCTGGAGGACGCTGTATCTCCTCACTGCTGATGAAAAGGTCCTGGTGACACAGATGTAATCTGAGCACGAAGACAGATTAAGAGTTCTGAGTGTCGTTAAGTATCACAAAGTGTCAGTGAGTGTGCACCAGAAGAAGTGCATCAGCTGGTGTCTAGAGAAATATGGTATTTCATGGTGGGTTATTGTAGCATGATTTAGAGAACCATGAGAATAAGTTTGGTTAGGTCAAGCGTGAGTGTGTGGGTAGCACAGGTTTAGGCACATAGATCTAAGTAGAAGTGACATCACTTTTATGACTGAATTACTACTTAAAATGGGAAATACAGTATTCATTCCCTGTAAGTCTGACCAGTCTCGAAAGATGATTTAAAATATGTTTGTGCACTGTGAAATATTAGTTAAAAGTACAGTTGTGTCCACTTAAACTAGTTATGTCTGTGCCTTCCACCTTGGCAAGAAGGAATATGGATTTCTGAGTTCTCTGTCCACCTTCAGCACATTTTCTGTGAAATACCCATTCTTTTCTTCACACACACTCTTATTTAAGTGTCACATGAAAGCAAGAGTTAGTTTATTCACAATCCATCTCTTCTTTAGAACATGAAGGCATTCATTGACAAACAGGTGATGTACAAACAGGAAAACAATTGACTCTTTTGAAAAGCTCTCACCTTGAAGGAATACAGTGGGGCAGAAGAAAGGAACTGGGTCCTTTTTTAATTATTATGTATCTATAATTTAGATCATGATTCTATCTCTTCCCATTCAGAGACCTCAGGTTATGCTGGTGCATGAGGGTTACATGAGGGCTGTTTTCTTCCATTGGTTCAGAAATTCATTCAAACCAGGCATAAAATTTCAGACTAAAATACCTGACCAGATTGTGCAGTAGGAAGAAACCCCATGTTTTTCTTAGGAATAACATCTGGTTCCATTGTATATCTTTTTGAAGGGGAAAAAACTTATGTCAGTGACCTGTTGTTCCCTTATAACTCCAGTTAAGAAATGGATCTTGAATGTGTAGCAGATACTGTAGAATTTCCACTCACAAGCAAAGGATTTATTTTCTTTTTTAACAAAATATTCTTACTCATGCTGTGCAAAGTGTTTTTACTAGTTACTAGTGGCTTTCGAGGAACTTACGCTGGACACTCAGCTCCATCCCTTTGAAGGAGGTAAATTCCATACCCTAAGTATAAATTCGCTGTTGAAAAATCATACCAGTCTTCTGAAGATGCATAGAAGGTAAACATGTAAAGTGATGAAACTCATGGGGTTTTTGCTGAGTTGTCCTAAAGTAACTGAATTAACATAGTACCTACAGCTGCCAACATCTTCATGTGTAATAAGTTGTGTATATTTTTAAAGTCAAAGCATGTTGATTTGAAGCTGTCTTTGCAGGTGAACAAATGCTGAACATGTTGTGTAGAGATAACCTTCCAACCATCTGGAGAAGAAAAGGTTTTCCCTTGATATTTAATGACCCCTGGTTAATGTAAAAGCACTGTTTATGGGCTTAACCGAGATAAGTAATTAGCTTTTTGTAGGTAGGAGCCAAATTGGGTTAATGTAAACTCTGAGTGCTAATGGATAAAACAGTGTGGAATTCCTCAGAGTGGAAATTGTTTGAAGCAATGTTCTGAGGAAAGAAGAGAAAATCTGAGAGTTCCTGATGGACTTAGAGTATTTATTGGAGACATGCACAAGAATAGTCTTAGAACATTTTTTTGTAGTGGCTACGAATAGATTGAAACCTATCAGGGGACCACATTTTCTTTTTCTAACTGTTTTTCCATTTATTGTATAATCTTAGTGTAGATTAGGCAGTTTATTTTCATGATGGAACCATTTTGCTTCCAATAACAGGTGAATTTGAAAATACAAAGGTATGTCATCTTTACAATCTGACTAGAAAAACCTACTAAAACTAAGTACTGCCATTACAACAAGCTGATAGTTCCATTCACTTCTTTCCTCCATCTGTGCTGCTTACAGCCAGGCAGGCAGAGGTGGCCATCTCCCAGAGGAACTGCAGCTGGAAAGCCTGATCTCTTCTTCAGGGTGGTTCTTATTATTGCTTTTATTTGTTCTTCGTATGGAGTTCCAGCCAGCAGCCTCACATATGTGATTATTATAAGGTCAAAAGAAAAATGTTTTTCATATTTTTCTTAATGTTGGGCTTCACAATGAATAGAACACTTTGTATGTGATAATTAAAAAAACAATTTCCTAAAACAATTATTCACTTATTGTATGATTGGGACACATACCTACCTGGTACTAGAAAGGTGGTTAGAAATAAGTAGCTTTTATTTATGACATAAGCATGGAAGAAATTTGTTTTTATTTAAAAATGAGATAATAACTAAATTTCTATTTGTTATCAATGGAAGTAGCAAATAGAATCTTCCACTTTAAACTTATTTATAAGGAATTTAGGAGGGACTTAGATAAAGAAAATTGCAAAGAAAATGCCATAGAATATAAACTTCCAAGGAATCTCTTGATGCTTATACTTAACTGGGCAAAATTTGTCAGACCAGCATTTAGGTTTTTATTTGCACAATGGAAAGAGTGTTTGCTAGAAGAGCAAATACTTTGATTTTTTTCCATAAGTATCATGTCATGTGAAGTGTCCTCTCTCAGATAACGTGTTCAATGCTTTGGTTTTTCCTGTCATTCTAAGTATCTTCCTCATCTGTGTCTCATATTTAAAAAAAAATGTCCTGCAGAATATTACAAGGCTATTTTTCCACTTTGAAGTGTATTTTCTCTCCCAGATCACAGTACTGTGAAAATAAATACATTCAATACAACATCTATATAAGAATGTGACAGATTAGATTTGGCTCTCATTATTTGACTCCCAAAGCACTAGTTGTTTTATGCAAGGTGGGGTTTCTCATTGTATGTATTCACAAAGCCAACCTTATTTCCAATGATGCTATTCTAACATTTACTGCTACCGTTGAATATTTCTCAATTTTTTAATATTGGGTCAGCAGTGAGATTCCATAAAGTATTTAAAAAGAAGCAGTGAGTTAAAAATTCCACCCAATTCCTCAGGCATTTCCCTGGAGTTTAAGTGTGCATTTGCTGCACAGATGGTGCAGCAGCAATATCACACAGTGCTGTCAGATCCCTGATATACGTAGTGCAACACCATGAGTGCAAGATAAATGAAAGCCTGAGCTTCACATTTCTCAGTGTTTTAGGGATTAATTCTACTATTTATTGATCCACTGATGCCTTCTGGAAAACTTAAAAAAAAGTCTCTCTATGAGAACATAATTCTAAATCTGTGTTATACTAGACAGTGTCTTCATTTAATCAGTTTTCATTAGTATTGACAATACTTTGAATTTATTTGGCATTTTTTATCCTGATGGGTTCATCATGTTGGGCCTGATTCTGTCAGACATTGTAGTCATAGATTGTGAGATCAAAGGCTTCCACAATTTATCTCTGCTATTACAGAGCCATGGCTCAAGTGCTTGATTTTGTAAGGTCTTGTATAATCTTCAAATTAAATTTTTGGAGATGTTTGGGGTTTTCTTTTGTTTTGTTTTTTTAATTGCTCTTTTTTTTTTAGAAAGTTTATATATGTACTTTTTGTATCTGCATACTTATAGGTAAATGCTAATAATTTGGTATGGAGTATATGGCAGTAAGTCAAATACAGACACAGTGAATGACCATAATTAATGGGTTAAAATTTGCAATTTTCCAAAGAAGTAATATATGACAGCTAGATGAGCTTTTATTGCAGGCTGTAATAGACTTGGGACCTCCTCAAGCATCTGCTCAGTCTTTATTTGGATTATTTTAGTACTGTCTGGTCAGTGTTATTATTTTATTTGTGTTGTAGTAGTTCCTAAAAACATCTCTGCATATTTATAGTGAGTGACTCTCACCTTAGAAAGAATTCAGAATTAGATGGGCAAAAGGAAGAAAAAGAAGTTGCTTTCTCTGCTGTAAAAGTAAAGAACAGAGTTGCAACAAAATAGGTAATATTTCCAAGTTATACAATGAAGCTATATGTAGTCTGACAAGCGGCTCTGTATCTGCAAAGCACGGTGCTTTAAGTCAGTTCTTCTCTGCTATTACTGATGACTGTTTATGTATATACGAATATTCCTTTTGTGCTGTCACCCTGCTGACATGAAAGACTGATACCAAACGAGTACAAAAGTAATACAACCAAAGATGAGGTTAGCAATAGGCCATCTCCAAGTCAGGACCTCACAGCACCTCTTGTGCATATTGCATTCTGCTTCTCTTACAGAGCGAAGCATCTGATTAGAGCAGGTTATCTGAGGTGATGGCAGCTCACAGGACACAAAGTAAACCAAAAAGTTTTGCTAGTGCCAGATGCCGGAAATAGTAAAATATTTATCATCCTCCTGGGCTGGTTCTCAGCCAGCAGCTGCAGAAATCTAAATTATAATTACTGTGAGTTATGGATTCAGTAATATTTTGCTAAAAGGGCCAGTGAAATTTTGCAAGGTTTCAGGAGAAAGTTGATACTGCAGTATTTCCTACTTACTGTGGCAATGCCACACACATTTCTGATGTGCTGCATTCCCCAGCTGACTACTAGAGGGTAGTGTGCAATGTGCCAGAGCAGCATGACAAAGACAACAGCAACAGTGACAAAGTTAAAACTATAGCAGAAGGTAGTGGATGAAATATATTGACTTGGTAGCTGTGAGAAACCAGCGCCACTGGATCTGTGCTGGACTTGGCCAAGAAAAACTCTTGACATGTCGTACTCTTAAATAGCTGCAAAGCAACCACATGAGATAACTCAGAAAGGTACCAAGTAGGCAACTGGGAATCAGAGTTGCTGTATCTATCTCAAGCTGAACCATTCTACCCCTCAGTTAAAGTAAGGAGCTTCTACCCCTCAGTTAAAGTAAGGAGATAAATTAGCTATTGAGAGTTCAAAATGTACATGGAATCCTTGAAAACACACACCCAGAGTGGCAGTTGGCTGTACTACACTTCATGTTCTCATAGACCTTTTTCTGCTATAGCTAACAGTTTGAAAGAGAACATCATGAAATCTAGTGTGCATGTGGAAATGATGCTTCACAGAGACCAGAGGGAAAATAAAATGACAATTTGTATGTGAGCTCAACCTTATGTACACTGGGTTTTTTTATCCAAAAATTTCAAAGATGTTGTCATACCTAAACTCTTTTTTTCCTTTTCTTCAAGTTGGCTTTAGTGGGACAAAATGATAATAAAGTCCATCTCAATTTTTCACACTGAGCTTAATTTTACAGAAGCAAAAGATACAGAAATGGAACCATCCACTTCTTTCTCTGTCACTAGGATATATAAATATAATACAGATGGCAAATTAAATGCAACAGGCAAGATAACTGTTCTAATAACCTAGTAATTTCTAAATAAATAGATTGATGGAAGAGAAAAAAAACCTGTTTCCCAGTAACACAAGATAGTAATAGATAGAATAGATAGAAAAAAATCTTATATTGATTAGGATTTTCTAGAGCTTTAAATGTATTCCTCCAATCTATTTAAATGTATGTGAACTAAAACTGATACTCTACTCTTTTATATCTTTAGCCACTAACAGGAAGTTGTGAAGTGTGGCAGATCTGGTCAGCAATATTTCAAAACTTTGTATAGTTCTTTTTGTCAAAAGGGTGCAATAATTGAGAACTTGTCTCAGAATAGTGAATAAATATTCACTTTTCTTAACTCAATATGTAACCTCAATATGAAGTTCATACTCCATCCAGAAATATAACTTTAAATGCTGATATATTTTAAGAAGACTTTTTGAATTCTGTTGTACTCGGCTGATATCAATTGTTATCTAAAAAAATAATGTTATTTCCACTAACATTTATACAGGAGAAGAAAAGGAATAATTTTCTACTACTGTAAGGTTTGTGTTTTGCCCTGGGTGTACAATAGCATGATAGGATTCAGAAAATTATTGGTTCAGAGGTAATCCATATACCTTCCTGGAAATAAATATTATTTTGCATTTTTAACTTGTTTTTATAATGTAATGTTTCAGTATCACAAAAAAAACCCCAAACCAAACAACAGCACCCAAACCCCCAAACAAACAAAAAAATCCAAACAACTGACTTTGTTTGTTTTCATTTACATTCAGAGCAAGAGATCTAAACCCACCAATTCCATCTGACATTGGTGGAAAACTAGTTCAAGGTACATTGAAATTTGTCATTTTGACAGTTGAGTTCAGCAAGCTTGTTACAAAAATTTCAGGATCTTCAGGTAGTTTTTAGAAGTGTTGATTTTTAATAAACTTTACAGGATGGGCTATGATCTCCTCACACATATGTTTAATCTGTTAGCAATTCCTGGCTGTGTTCGATAGGAACTTTGTGTCTTTCATTTTGATTAGAAAAGCATTAACACACTTAACTCATGTGAGTGCCTGTGAGACCTTTGGATATGTCAGCAGCTTTTCAAATTGACTCTACTGCTGGATGATAGCAAAGGTGGATTGGAATCATGTTTGAGTGCTTCTGTTCCTTACTTTCAGAGACGTCCCAGAGGAAGGTGCTGGGTAATTGCTCATTCACTCTGAGAGCTCTCTCTTCATTATAAAATAAATAAATAATAAAAGTGAAAAGGGAAATTGCACCATTTGCTAAGTAGACCAGACATTACATCATAATTGTCCAGCAGAGAGGAGAAGGAACCAAATACTGTGTTCTAAACCATGCAAGCACAAGAAAAGAAATGAAGGAAAATTCTATATCTGTGCTGTAGACAACTGTTTGTGTTTCATCTACCTACCTCCCTAAGAGGTAAGGATCTTCCCCTCTGTAAAGCCATTTCGTCGATCAGCACTAGACTGGAATAAAGAAAAACAGCTGGAACAAAACAGGTCATTTTCTAAACTGTGAACTCTGTTACAGTTCTCTTTTTGTGAATCAGGATATATGTGAAAGGGTTTTTGTATATGTCAATTTTATTATGACAGATTAAAGGAATGTATACAAGCCAGCTAAGGTGGACATACTACCTACGTCTACTGGTAACTTTATTCTAGCATTTGTATGTCTTTATTTACTTAACATGTCCCTGTATGATGGAATAGCAAGGACTGGTATCTCTGACATTTCTGTAATAGGGTGCTGTGGCCATTTCAATCTGAAATGGCAGCTGTCAGAAGCAAGGCTGCCTGTGCATTAAAGACCCCAGGCAGCAGCAGAGAAGGCTGTGGTAGAATTGATGTACCACTTGGTGTCTAGGAAAGGGAAAACACAGGATACTACTACTGATCTTTTTAAGACTGTGTCAGGTGCCTTGTTGTGCAGTAGATGTGGCAGAGAGGCTCAGGGATCTCTTTGAAGCCAATCAGGACAAGTTTCGGAAGAGAGAGAATAGCTTATAATTTGCTGCCTTCCTAATAAAAAAAAGATGTGAAAGAGAAGAGCAATTGTCTGCTGGGCTGTCTGACTGAGGAGCAGACATCAGAACTCTACAGGTGCAGGGGAGTGTAGAAAAACCATTGTGTTCACAGTGTTGTCTGACAGCAGAAACAAGGGTATTGAACAGAGGATTTTGTAGTGGACAAGGTTGGATGGAAACAGTTTAAAAGCCAGCTAGATAGGTCCACTCAGGGCTACAGCCTGCTTCGTGATCCAGGACACCAATAGACACTTTGCTCTACTATTTGATTGGATTAGTACACCAGAGCTGAATTAAATTTGAGGTCTGTTTTGTTTCATGTGCCTTAATGTTTTGATATTTTAAAATTTTATTTCTCTGCTTTTTTTTATTATAACATTTACTGCTACCAGATTTCTAATTTGAAAATGTAGGCAAAGAATCTGATGTTTTTTCTCAGTGCTAGATCAGACAGCATGATGGTCAGTCAGTTCTGCCTAATGCCTGCTGTCTCCTGATGTGCAGGCAGCTCTGGGGTTCTGTGCTGATCTAGGTGTCTAATGTCACCTGGAAATTAAAGCCAAAACAAATCAACAAAAGTCTGCTGAGAAACAAGAATGCTTCTTTAATGGCACAGTGTTCATTGAATGATATTTTGATATCGGGATGACACCAGATAAAAGGGAGACATAACTCACTGGGGATTTGCAAGAAACAATAACAGTACGTTCACTTCACTCAAGCTTTTCAATCACGTCTCCAACATTGTTTTCTTACAAGAATCCAGAGAAGACCAATATAACTCAACAATATGTGATACTGGAAGAAAAAACATTTAGAGTTACAACAAACTGCTTTAGAACAAACTTGATACAAGAATTAATCCTTACTCTTTGATGCAGGTTCTTTTGCTGTGCATAAAGCACTAACTATTTCCCAAATTCTCTCTGATATCTCAAATACTCCTAATTGCAATATGTAAGTTAAAATAAAACCAAAAGCAGAATAGTCATATGGCATACAGAGGTGGGGCAAAATTACAAAGAGCTGCAAGGGTTTTGCATGTTATTGTCTTGTACATGGAGGTAACCAGGACTGATGACATGGAAAGTATAAGATTTCCTTAGCTGCTTCAGTTCAGTTCAGCTTTCTGCATTGGTACTGTGTTTTGGCAGTGTTGCTGTACAGGTGGAATATTCTGATATTTTGAGCAGGACTACTTGTAAGTCTCTGTTCATACTCAAACGCTGCAGGAAGTCTTCTCGATTTTCACATTTAACATCGTGTGTTATGCCCTCAAACCCTAATCATAGGAAGCAGAACAAAATCTTCAGAAAGATGTCCAATTAAAACTCCACATGTTCACATATACAGTGTGCTTTATTTTTTTCATACTTATTTGAGAACTGAGCTGTACTTAGAGTATAATAAACATGTGGAATCAGGAAGCTGTCAGTTCGGGGATTTTTTTTTTTGAATTACAGGAAAGGGAGAATGTGAAAGATTATTCCACAAGCTGATATGTGGATGGTCTTTTTGGTGAAGCTTAAGAAAAGGTAGTATACTTAAAAGAAAAAAAAATCCAGATTTAAATAGACCTAAATATTTATGGTTGCATCTGTAAAATTTATTCTAACTATACAACATAAGGTTGTGGATACAGAATGGGAAGCCAAAGCTATATGTAGGAACTTGTAGCGCATCACACTGTGGTTGAGCAAATGATGCTTTTTAAAGTCTTGGAAATTAAAAAGCTGTGTGCTGAAAGACAGGCATCTGAAACCATAATAAACGAAGTTAGAATCATCAGGACTAAGTTGAGTATCTCAGAAAATTTTAATGTTGACTGACCTATGTATTAACTTGTTTACATGTCTGTGTCCAAAGAAGCCAACCACAACTATATGATTACTATGTAAATACTATGAGTTTGTTATGTTAGCTGAAAGAAAATTAAGAAGATTTGCAAATGAGACAGCAGTAGCCATGTAAGTCTCAAAAGGAGTCATATTGATTCAAGCTTCAATAAACTGGTGGGCATTGAAAGACATTCTGCCCAACATTAAGGAGATAGGAAAGAAAAAAGAAATCCAGGCTAATCCAAATTGCATGGATTTGGAAATACGAGGCCCACTTAACTCTCATAATTTGGTGTTTTCCCAATAGTAACTTCTGATTTAAGTACAAAAAGACCTATATGTTGATATGGGTGGAGGCAATATAATCTCTGGCAGAAATGAGTATTTTAAAAAGAAATTTGTGTTGTCTGGCTTCCAGTGAGACACTGAGCAAATACAAGTGTTAATCCTAAAGAAAAATAATAGAATAAAATCTCCTGAACATTGCCAATATCAATATCTGTTGAAAAAAATACAGCAATTAAGGAATCATGACACTTTCTGAAAGACAGAATAAAATTTTGTGAGTATTATAAGAAACAGTAATGAATATTTCTGCTTTGCTTTTGCTAGTAACATTCACTAATGCATATCTGAAAACACAGTATCTTGCATAGCATTCCACTGCTTTATGGGGAATATACTCTAAACAGAAATAAAATGTTTTGTTTCACCACAAAGCACTTGAAAACACAACTAAAACCAAATAGTACTCCATGATAAATAATACTAATAGTATTTTTATTTGTCCATGTAGTGAGTTTCTTGGAATGTATTGTGCAGACCTTGTTTATTTCATCTTGAAATACTCAAACAATCATAACCTGTGCTAAATCCAGTCTTGTAACAGTCCTAAAACATTATTAGTGCCCTATGATGTGAAGTCAAGTGCATATAAAAGAAGCCTCTTAAGCATTGCACAAAGAAAACAACATTCTAAGAGTTATTTCAGGACATTAAAATGCTGCTAGATGATATCCCAGCTTGGGTTTAAAGAATTAATGAAAAACAAATGTTCTAACTGACATGTAAGCACGAAATTCTCTCTGTGGGTTGACCTTCATTCTTCTGCAGTTAGTTAATGAGGATTCTCTTTGTTATCTTTCTTGCCAAAGAACCTCGGGGCCTTGTATCATTATTGAATGAACACAATGTCACCTCAGCTGGCAGAAATGTTTTGCCTTTTGTCAGGGAAAGAAGTTTCCTCATGTCAGTTGGTGAAAGCACAACACAGCAACAAGCAATTGAGACCAGACATTTGAATTCATCTAACTTAGCCCAGTGGAGATGTTTAACCTGCTGTAGATCTTTTGATCACAATATTTAGGCTTCATGACTCGTGCATCTACTTCTGCAGTCTGTGACGTACTGTTAACAATACATTAATGATAAATAAAAGTATTTTATCTGGAGGACTGCTCTCTGTGTTCCCCTCCTAACAGCCAAGCATATGTATTTTTGGAAATGAACAGCTGCTTTTTATCTGATTGAAAATGACAAGTGTGTGTTAACTATCAGTGGATCTGTAAGGTGGGGATCACATCTGCTCAGAAAACTGGAGCTGTAACTTTGAGCTCTTCTCTGAGCTGGATCATATTATGCAGAAATGTATAAGGGGTAGAATGATAATTGCAAGTTTTATCTAACATGAACCTATTATTTGGGGTGCCCCCCATACAGACAGAGTTTCCCCAGACCTCAGTGGTCATTGCACATGACAGCAAAGCCACAACTAAAAAAAGAATGAATATTCTGTCTCTGCTTAAAAGTGGGACAGGGTGAATGTGCACATGGGAGGGGAGAAAAAACATTCACTGAAAGCAGTGTAAGAAAAAGTTATTCATGAATTATTCACCCAGGTGTGCTATATACAAGACAGTTGATATGAGACCTTTCCATGGATATACAGAAGATCTCTGTTGAAGAAAGTACTAGGTGTGCATATAGCAAGTGGTAATAAAACCTTAACAATAAAAGGCAAATATCTTTTCTCCATCCATTCTGGATAGTAAAAAGGCCTGGCACCGAGGAACACTTTCCTCAGTTTCCTGTCCTGTCCTCTGTCCTGTTTTTTTTTTGTCTGTGTATTGTTTGCTTGGTTTTTTTGGTTGGCTTGTTGTTTTGGAGGTTTTTTTGCTGGTTTGGTTTTGTTGTTTGGGTTTTTTTTGTTTTATCTTCCTCATTAAAATAGTTCCAGTCACATATGAATATCACTTAAAATCTCCAGCATGTGGAACTACTGCTATGCTACAGATGAGACTGGAAGAGAGAAATGAAAGATATTCTACATAATGGGGATACAGGTCAAGCTGTTTGGGTGAGAATAAAACTGATCAACTCAAAGACAATTACAACACTTCTACTGGCTTCAGGTGAACTGACAATTTTCCTGTCTTCTGCTATTTTTGTACATTAGCTGCAAACACATACTGATTGGAGAGACCTTCGAAATTCTCCATGGGATCAGACAGTTTAATTTGCAAGTATGACCTCCTGAACTGGAACTCAAAAATCTGAGCTAAATGGTTAAACTTCTCAGAAGCACTGAAAAGGATAGGGCAATATAATTTAAATGTCTGACATACCTCTTTCTCATCCCTCAAAAATATATTCAGGTTTTAAAAAATCACACTGGGACCAGTCAAATATCTTTCAAAGCTTTCTGTGGAAAATGAGATCCATCCTAGAAAAGGAAAAAATTGCAGTGTTCAGACTTTCTTTTGGAAAGTGAGAGACACAGGCAGGAATTTTAGTTCAAGACATTATTTGTCTATTTTCTACAAAGAGATGTCTCCTCTCATTCTGGGATTTTGACCAGAACTTACTTCTGCCATTTTTTCTTTCACAAATATAGGTGAGGGTGTTTTAAAATAAATTCCTTGTGATAGAACAATATTTTTCAACTGAAAAGAAAAAATGTAGTTGAAAATTTCAGGTATCTCCAATCAGCTGAACCTTTGTGTGAGACGATGGTGACAATATTAAATAGTGTTGCCTGCTTTAATATTGTGAAGAGCAAATCACTGCTACAGTCTACATCATAAGGTTATGAGCAACAGCAAACAAGACTTGAAGTGATATGACATATTGAGAGGTTTTGTTAAGTTGCACTTTGCCTTAGAGTCAACGTCTCCTTTTTTTAAGGTAAAACTATTAGATAGGTATTATATGAATATCATTTCTAATTAATATAATAGAAAGGAATGGCATTTGTGAGGTTTGTTATCCCAATATTCAGCTTATCTTCAACTCTATAAACTGCATTTTTGAGGTGACAGGCACATGTGTTTTGTTAAAGTCGTTAAAATAATGTTGTATTAAATACTTCACGAAAGTAAGTCAAGTACAACTGTGTTACCTTCTGGTTGTTAGAATACATATGTTTAATATACATTCATTTTGGAGTCCCTTAGGGGACTGCCTTGTTATTAATACAGCAGAGAACAGCTGAATGAGCATATGGTTTATTAAGACATGCTTATATTAATTATTTGTGGATCCTGTTCAAAAGGGTCACTGGTCTATAACTGAGAGGCCCTTCATGATCATTAATTTGAACCTTAGAGCTTCGTAGGATTACTCATGATCCAATCTATTTGTCTTTGGCTGGAAAGATCATTATATTTGTGTCTAAGCTGGAAATTAATGAAGCACTTCAGAACCTAATACCATGAAAACTCAAGCAATTAACGAATGTCCAAAACTGACAGAAATTTTGGAGGTGTGATGAAATTACACATGGGAAGGTCTTGAGCTCAAGTGTTTCCATAATACCTTATGCAGCAATCTTATTCATTATAGGACTTCATGTGCAACGTACATAAGAAAGCAGATTAATCTAGTAGTTACAACGCACATAAGAAAGCAGATTAATCTAATAGTTGCAGTTCCAAATTAAAAATAAGTTACAATCCTGCCAAGATGGGTCCCATCCCCATATGGCTCAAATGATTTAATTTTTGAGTACTGCATTTCCTGCTCTGTTTTTTAACACCACTTAAAATGTATGCTGATCTTTTATCCTTAAGGTTAGTTTTCATTCCAGGAGATGACTCAGTGTGCACTGTGTCCTGCAGTGCACTATTGCATCTGTTACTGGAGTGCCCAGCAAAACTTTGTATGAGTCTGAAAGTAAAATTTCATGGATTTAAGCTTGAAGAAGATGACCTAGTGTGGAACAAGTTGAGGACCATTCAGTTCTATATTTCTTCCTCTCACTTGAAGGTTCCTCTAACACCAGAAAAGGTGCTATCATGCCTAACAGCTAGAATCACACATGTGGTGTCTGCTTTTCTTGACAAGTTTTAGACTTTCTGTGATATTGCTGAAACAGAAAAGGCTGCACTTGGTCTTTTCTATCTCTTGGCTACTTAGCTAGTGCCTGGTTTGTGAAATAGTACAAGAAAAAATTGCCTCAAGAGGAAAGATTATTTCATTAATGTTTCTGATTGTTGTGTATACACACAAAGAATGACATGTCAGATACTTTCCTGTGTTAGCAGAATATGAAAATTTAAACATAGTGACTCAGGCCCCACCATGAAAGCAAAACAAAGTAACACAAATAATCTTTTAGCAATACTTTCTATGCAATGTGTTTTATTTCAGTTTTTTCAAAACTCAGCTGTAACTTTCAGTAGTGCTTCAAAAGCATCAGGGCAGGCTCTGTTAGTAAGTTACATTTGAAGCCCTACACTCAATCATGCAATTAAACAGGGAGTGTTGAGGCATTAACATAAACTCAGCTGTGAGACGTGGAAGAGCAAAAATTAGTGTATAGAGGTAAAAACAATGTAAATAGTTCTGTCCTTCTGGGTCTATCTCTAGATATCTTAAAATGCTCTCAAGGTTTGGGCAGCCTGCATGGTGGTCAGGCATGAAGGCAGCATGTCCCTAGGGTTACCCCAGGTTCCTTTCTGACTGTGGATGCCACTCCTGCCACTTCTTTGAGCCTCGGTTTCCCCAGCTGTGAACAGCATAACAGACCTAATATAAGAGCTGTGGGTTTTGAGTGTTTCATAGTTATCAAAAAAAACCCCAAACCAAACAAACAAAAAACAAAACCAACCCACTGCTAATATTGGTGGAATCTTCCCCCTCCAGCAGAGTTGGTGAAACAGCTGCTTTCATGGAGACGGCTGCTGTTAGAATGTGGTTTGTCCTCCTTGAAATGGGGCTGTGGGTGGCATGGTTTCCTTGCCTGTCTCTGTGGCTACTACAGGTTGACTTAATGCTTGCAAGTAAGAAAATGCAACTCTTTCTTTGGGTGGTGTGGGGTAGAAAAAGTCATGGTGATAATCCAACAAAATTCCTCTAGTGAGATATGATTTCTTGCATAGCCAGTGGCAGACTGGAAGGGCAAGAAACCATGCAGTAAGAGCTGTATCCTTTTCTTTTTTTTTCCTGAAATAGGATTCCTTGGTAGAGCTTTTTTAAAAAAACCAACACAATAAACAAAGAAACCCACACAAAACCCCACACAACTTTATCTCTTTCAAGCTAACTTGGAGCAATGTTAATTGTAATAATTGTGAGTACAAAATGAGGGAGTAGTTGAGAAAGACAGTAGTCTTACACTGCTTCCAATAAGCCAGAACTGATTTATGAGATTCACTTTATGAGATTAAGAGAGGTTCTTCTTCCTCTTTGCTCTACCCTGGTGAGGCCACATCTGGAATATCATGTCTAGTTCTGGGCCCCCTCAGTTGAAGAAGGATAAGGAACTGCTGGAAAGAGTCCACTGCAGAACCACAAAGATGATGAAGGGGCTGGAACATCTTCCTTATGAGGAAAGCCTGAGGGAGCTGGGTCTTTTCAGCTTGGAGAAGAAGAGGCTAAGGGGTGACCTCATCTATGCTTTTAAATATGTGAAGGATGTGTGTCAGGAGCATGGGGTCAGGCTCTTCACAGTGGAGCCCAGTGACAGGACAAGAGGCAATAGCTGTAAGCTGAAGCATAGGAGATTCCGTGTGAATATCCATAGGAATTTTTTCCCAGTTGAGGTGTCAGAGCCCTGGCACAGACTGCCCAGAGAGGTTGTGGAGTCTTGTTCTCTGGAAATATTCAAAAGCCGTCTGGACGAGCTTCTGTGTGAGCTGGTCTAGGGAATCCTGCTGTGGCAGGGGGGTTGGACTAGATGATCTTTCGAGGTCCCTTCCAACTCCTAATATTCTGTGATTCTGTGATTTACACTGTTTGGTGCAAGGTAGTCTTCAAGAGCAAACTCCTGCTTTACTCAGTGCAAGGAGACATCTATTAGTTTCTCTGGAAGATACAAACACATATTTAAAGCGTGTTTGGCTATTCAAATGGAATACATATCTCTTTTTACGTCTCATATTTAAAATGCTGTTGTTTCTATTGTTGTTGTCTTTTTTTTCCCCAAGCCTAATTACTAAACACTGCTGTTGTTCGACAGATATTAAGTATCCTGGAAGCTGGAAAACAAATCTCCAAAATGATGCTGTGGTTGTCAAAGGGTTGAAATATTCTGATGCTTTTAATCTGAGAATACTTGAAACGTTACAAGCTGAGTATGTGAAAATTGACACAGTTCCATATAGTTTTAATATCAGAAGAGCCAGGTGTTGTTCTTTAATCACACTAGAAGAAGCAGCTGATTCTTAGTGCAACAGCAATAATTCCAAACTAGAAGCCTACAAATAATCTAGCTACAAATTATATTGTCAAGAGAACCCAAATACTTTGCAATATATTCTAATACATATTAATTTGGGAGCCCTATAGGGGACAGTCTTGTTATTAATACACAGAGGAACAGATGTGATAGCATATGGTTTACCAACTTGTATTTATGTTAATTCTATGTAAATAGGATTTTAATAAGGTAACATTAGCCTATAGCTTCATTTTCCTAATATATCTTTCTTCTTTGAAGATGATAATGGGATTATCTAAATTGTTGTCTGGGATCATAGAAAAGTTTAGTGGAAAGAATCTATTTTAGGTAAGACATAAGTGGGTAAAAATGTATCTCTTTATGAGTATTTTGTAATCAAAACTTCAGTAATTACATTCAATTAGAATGATTTTATTCACCAATGCTGCCACTTCCAGAACACTGCCTGATACCTGCTTTCACCAGTTTTAAATTCTCACCTGTTCTGTCTTTAATTTTTACAGTTTGAACATGGCTTGGATAAACTTGCAAACCTTAATAAGACCCCAGAAAACTTCCAGCATCACCTTAAATCTGATATCTATTGAACTTGCTGTGCAACCTACCTATTGCTGTCAGTTGGAAAAGCTGTGAATGCAGTTCTGAGTTACCTTAGGTTTCTCAGCAGCTTTCTCTGGGGCACAGGTTTTTTTTTTAATTATGCTCTCAGGCACTGCTAGGAGCCATTTCAGTTTGTGATGAGAACAGAGTAAGCAATCTGTGTTCCTGCAAACAGGTGAGGAAATATGTCCTAATCAGCATTAGTGTTTCAGAAGACTTTGGAAAACTTTCTGCCTGCTATTAGGAATTTCTACTTAAAACAATTGAATCAACTTTCCAAAGTGTACAAGTGCAGTTCAACAGAACTTTGGTTTTGAGGTAGCACAAGAGTTTAAGTTCTGTTCCTATGATTGAGAAAGCCTTAAACTGCATTACCTGTAACTCCCAGTTGATTCCTGAAAGGCTGTATGTAGAAGTGCAATTCAGTTCTCTCTTATATTTAGAAACATCGTTGTTCTGCTCTTTCATTAGGGAGGAGATGTGGAGGGAGAAGGAAAGTTGTCTGAAACTTCTTTTGAGTTTCTAATGTACAGAGAGCTGTGGGTTTGGTTTTATGTTTTCGGGGTTTTTTTGGAGGGGAGGTGGTGAGTGTAAATACAAAACTTCTTTAACCTTAAATGTATAAGTACAACTTAAAAAGGAGCCTAGCAAAACTATGTGTAAGTATGTCACAAGTACTTTGTTCATCTTTGCCTTTGTTTTTTCTCCAAGTTAGGGAGGCTGCTTAAAATAACCATCCAGCTCTGACACACAGGATATGTTCTGCATAAGTAAGCCCACAGCAGGATTTTGAACTGTGATTATCTGAAAAATGCTGATGGAAGTAAAACTTCAATGTAAATACTCCAAAAACTTACAGTACTTTCCACATTTCTGTCCTGTTCCTCAGGTCCTAGGTATAATCTAGGACCCAGAAACTGACTCCTCACAAGGTGGTGTTTTGTGTTGTCCTATTTAGAGACAATTCTGCATTGTAAAAGTGCTATATTTCTGGCTGTCTCATGCATTTTGGGTGTAACAACCCCCAGCAGCGCTACAGGCTCGGGAAGGTGTGGCTGGAGAGCTCCCCAGCAGCGAAGGACCTGGGGGTGCTGATTGACGGCCGGCTGAACATGAGTCAGCAGTATGCCCAGGTGGCTAAGAAGGCCAATGGCATCCTGGCTTGCATCAGGAATAGTGTGACCAGCAGGAGCAGGGAGGTGATCTTGCCACTGTACATGGCACTGGTGAGGCCATACCTCGAGTACTGTGTGAAGTTTTGGGCACCACAGTATAGGAAGGACATTGAGGTACTGGAGAGGGTGCAGAGAAGGGCAACTAGGCTGATCAGGGGTCTGGAGAACAGGCCTTAGGAGGAGAGGCTTAGGGAGATGGGGTTGTTTAGCCTGGAGAAGAGGAGGCTGAGGGGAGACCTTATCGCTCTCTTCAGCTACTTGAAAGGCCATTCTAGGGAAGTGGGTGTTGGCCTCTTCTCCCTTGTGACTAGTGACAGGACTAGAGGGAATGGGCTTAAGCTGAGCCAGGGTAGGTTTAGATTAGATATTAGGAAGAATTTCTTTACTGAAAGAGTGGTGAGATATTGGAATGGGCTGCCCAGGGAGGTGGTGGAGTCACCATGCCTGGAGGTTTTTAAGAAGAGGATAGATGTGTTTCTTCAGGGGATGATTTAGGGGTAAGAGTAGTGTAGGGCTATCAGTTGGACTAGATGATCTTGAGGGTCCTTTCCAACCGTAATGATTCTGTGATTCTGTGAAACTTTCTATGAATGGAGGTGTATGCTGCTTGGATCTGACTGGCTAGTTGTGTGCATCAGATGATGTCTGCATTCCTGACACAATTGCTACTTGCTTCCTAGCTCAGTAACTTCTTGCCTGGGGAAAGTTCAGCCCATCATCCTGGAGGACTTTTTCCTTGTACTGAAATTTCTACTGCTCTGGGGCTTTGAAATGGTCCTACTAGCATTTGTAGTACCTTCCATATATATGTACTGCCATCAGTCACAGAGGTGGCCAGCTTGCTAGAATTTTAACAGGTTTGTCTGGTTTTGTTGCTTAAAATTCATGAAGCAATTTACCATACTGTGATTTGTAAAATCACAGAATCATCGAATGGCTCAGGTTGAAAGGGACCTTAAAGATCATCTAGTTCCAACTCCCCCCCGCCATGGGCAGAGATGCCAATCACTAGACCAGGTCACCCAGGGCCACATCCAGCCTGGCCTTGAACACCGCCAAGGATGGGGCACCCACAACCTCTCTGGGCAACCTGTTCCAGTGCCTAACTACCCTCCTGGTAAAGAAATTCCTCCTAATTTCTAACCTAAATTTCCCCTCTTGTAGCTTGTAGCCATTTCCCCTTGTCTTATCACAGTTTGAGAATACAAAAAGTCTCTCCCCTTCTATCCTATAGTCCCCCTTTAGGTACTGGAAGGCAGCTATGAGATCCCCTCGAAGCCTTCTCTTTTTAAGGCTGAACAACCCCAACTGTTTCAGCCTTTCGTCGTACAGGAGNTTCCTCACCCAGTCTGTACTCATAGCCAGGATTGCTCCTACCCAAGTGCAGGACCTTACATTTAGATTTATTAAACATCATTTTATTCTCTTGGGCCCATTCTTCAAGTTTATCCAGATCCCTTTGGATGGCATCTCACCCCTCTGGCGTATCAACCACACTACTCAGCTTTGTGTCATCTGCAAACTTGCTGAGGGTGCACTTGATACCCATGTCCAGGTCATTAATGAAGATGTTGAAGAGCACCGGTCCCAAGACGGAACCCTGGGGGACACCACTCATCACTGCTCTCCACCTGGATAAAGAGCCATTAACCATGTCTCTCTGATAATGTCCTTCCAGCCAATTTCTTATCCATCGAACAGTCCACTCATCAAATCTGCATCTCACCAGTTTTGAGATGAGGATGTCATGAGGAACCGTATCGAAGGCATTACACAAGCCAAATTCTGTTCATTCAATCTAGTCTGTCATCTGTGTGCTATGTAACAGTGCACATGTTGTAACAGTGAATTCTTTCTTGCAAAACTCTGCTACTAGGGTCTAGTAAAGAATAGCAATAATGTAGTGATCTCTTTAGGATGTTTGAAAATGGTAAATATGCATTTGGGCAACATTATGGAAACAGCACTTAAGGGAGATGAGACAATGAATGTTGTGATTCCCTAGACAGATCAGCAAATACTCAAACAATGTGGAAACTAAACAAAACAGAACTTAAAAAATTTAGGAGACGTATTCCTTTGTCTATACCTGTAATAAACCATGTTTACAGTGGTCAGCAAGCAGTATTTCACCTCTCACCGTGAGCTACACCTTTCCTCACAGTGAGAAACACTGGAGATTCATAATCCATCCGAAGTGAATGGACAGTTTGTGTCATCAGCAGCAGAGGGATATCAGATCATATATCTTTGCCTGACAAGAGGTGGCAATTTAATCTGACAAGTTTCCTGCCAATGAGGACAGCTTTAGGTGTTCAGCTGCTTTGGTAAAGATTTGACATGTCGTTGAGGGATGTTGTGCAGAAGGCTGACAATAAACTGGAACTTGCTAATGCAGTTTAAGATTGCTGTAAAAATTTATTAGAAACCAGAGACTGTAAAATTACTATACTGCTCCAGAAATATTTTTCTTTCCCTGCTGAATATATGTGCTATTTAATGCATAGCGCATGTTTAAAAACTTGTTTCCTGATAGTGTAAAACAAATCTATTACAATGCACGTGAAATGGCAAGGAATTCAGTCAAATGCATGTGTGAATAAACAGAATGGGAGAGTTGCCTTCTGGAGGCAGAGAAGTTTGTCTGAACTTCAGTTTGATATGTCCTGCTTTGAAATGGTATTTATATGCCTTGAGAGGGACATAAGTAGTCTGTGGATTTTTAGAAGTGTGCAAAACCCATGCTGTTGGGCACTAGGCTCCTGTAGGTGCTGGAGCAGAGCTTGCAGACAGATTTTCAGCAAGACTAGTTTTTTAAATGCATTTTTAAGTCTGGCTACTATCTGAACATGGAGCAAAAACTTTGCATTTGGTTCTCTAAATAAATCATTCATTTCAATGTAAACTGAAATGCAATTATTCAATATGCAGCTGGTGGTTTAAGTTTGATCTGGGGATTTTTAAGGAGTTTAGGATAGGGCATTCATAATGCCAAATGGTGAAACAACTCTCATAGCAGTTCAGCACTCTGGGATGTGTTGACAAATGCCACCTGGAAGGGTACCAGTTATGATCTCACAAAATTTGTGAATAAACTTCAGAATGGGAGAATTGTATAAGAAAAAGACTGTGAAAGGACTGAAGGATCTGCCAGAGTGCATTTTCAAGACGAGTTCTAGGATGCTATGAGTTATGATCTTTTCGAATCATTTCCTTGTTACCTCTTGATAATCCTTGGAGAAAGACATGTTTCTCTACTCTGCTCTTGTGAGACCCCACCTGGAGTGTGTCCAGTTCTGGAGCCTCTATTACAAGAAAGATATGGAGGTGCTGGAGCGAGTCCAGAGAAGGGCCACAGGAATGATCAGAGGACTGGAGCACCTCTCCTACGAGGACAGACTGAGAGAGTTGGGGTTGTTCAGTCTGGAGAAGAGAAAGCTCTGAGGAGACCTTTTTGTTGCCTTCCAGTATCTGAAGGCTTTCAAGAAAGCTGGTGAGGGACTTTTTAGGAGGTCAAGTAGTGATAGAGCTAAGGGAAATGGACACAAGCTAGAAGAAGGTAGATTTAGGTTAGACATTAGGAGGAAGTTCTTCACTCTGAGGGTGGTTAGGCAGTGGAACAGGTTGCCCAGAGAAGTTGTGGAAGCCTCATCCCTGGAAGTTTTTAAGGCTGAATGGGGCTCTGGACAACCTGATCCTGTGGATGGGTCCCTGCCAGGCAGGGGGATTGGAACTAGATGAACTTTAAGGTCCCTTCCAACTCTGACAATGCTATGGTTCTATGATTCATACACCTATCTTTCCTAGTGTGGAAGTCTTTTTAATTTTTAACTAAGCAGTCACCTTGAGACTTCATTTTAACCGAACACAGTACTGTTGCTTGATAATTTTGTTGATTGCTGATGAAAGATTGATCATCATACTCTTTGCTGCACACTTTGTGAATGCAACTGAGATAGATGTCCGGGCCAAACTGTCTGTAACAGTGTTTGGATAGATTTTTATAGTTGTCAATATTAGGGTGGGTCAGAATACCAAATTCCTGACTGTTCTTTGTAAAGACTACCTTCAGGCAAAGGGAAGTAAATTAAATGACAGAATTTCTTCCAGTATAGGGTAAAGCTCAATACATATGAAGTCTGGAAAAATACAAGGAAGGTGCAAAGATGGTTTAGTTTGTTCTAATTTCTCCCTTTTATTCTGTTAGTGCATTAGTTGAATGCAATACAGACAGAATGCATTGACCTCACAAGCTAATGAAAAGGTAAGTAAAAATAGTAATCTCCAGAGAGTCTTTACTATGAGTTTCAAACATGTTACAACTAATTAGGAAACTGAGGTCAATATGGGTGTCACGGGTGACCAGAGCAAGTCTAGTAGACCTCTAAGAGTGAGCTGTACTCAGGCTGGACTCTCACTTGCAGCTGGCTTTGTTTTTTTCTGAAGACTCTGTGTAGCTGCAGTTGCTTGCTGATTACACACTTTGGCTCTCCTTTTGGCTTATTTGTGTCATGTGGTGATATCACTATTGTAATCATATTTTAACTATGTGTACTCCATGGTCATTGACAGCATGTCTTAGCAGTTGAGGTCTTGCTGGGGAAAGAGGCTTGTAAAGCAATCCAGTTGTACAGGTTAGTGTCTGCAAAGGAGAGCCCTTTTGATAACATTCCTTGACTGTCAAATAGTATTTTATAAGTGATGATAGAAGTTTGAAGGTCACTTTGGGAACCTGGGTTACACTTAATTTTATGACATCAGGCCTGATTGCTTTTTTTTTTTAATTGTAACTCTTAAGGTAGCTACTATAATGCCTCAACAACTTAGCAATTGAAGTGCATTGAGTGAGCTTTGTTCAAAGCCGAGCCATGCTAAATGGGATTAGTATCTTGGCAATGGCAAAGAATATCTTGCTTTGAGTGTAGTGTAACTGTCAGAACATACTTATACCAGACCATACCAGATCAGAAATTAAACTGGTAAAATACAGGTAACTTTTGTAGCTTAAATTAATATTACATGCAATATGACATGTAATATTACAATTTTAATTTAACGTAATATTACAATACTACAATGAGAGACTGCAGGATTTTTCTCATGAGTCAAAACTATATTTTTATAATAAAAAGGTTTGTTGGAGCTGATAGGGTTGTGGTTTTTTTAACAAAGTAGTGGCCTTCTCTGACAAGTCTTGCTGTCACCTGTGTTGTTTGTATGTGTCTTTCCTGTTTATCTGCCAGGACTCCACTGTCACAGCAGTGCAAAGCCTGCAGCAGCCCCCAGCCTTCAGTCGTTTCTCTACTAGAGGGCACAGGTGAGCTGCAGCATGCAAGAGGAGGCTATCGAGAGAGCCACTCTGGGAAGTGCACTACTCAAGCTGTCTTATCCATCTTTTTGCTCTTTATTTGTTTCTCTCCCCTGCTGCTTCAGGGGGATCAGCTGCATGTTGCCAATTAGGCTCATCAGCATTGTCAATAACAGATGGGGAGCTCCTGGTAATCTCCCACCCTTGTTAGTGGACTGCAAGGGCTTCTGGCTGTTTGTGATGAGATTTAACTCTTATCCCCCCACAGGGAACCAAGTCACTCTGTCAAAGACCAGGAGTGATTTTTATTTTTCTGTTCTGTATTTTAAGGGTTCTTTTACCACCATTTTAGCCCCAGTTGGTTTGATTAGACTGGTTTTAGCTACGGGTTCCAGCTTGCAGGAAAACATAATTAATTTCATCACAAATCAATGTGAAAAGGGTATTTTAGGAACTCTGCTTCAAGCTAAAGGTATAGCACAAAGTTTTGCTACCTGTCAGGTAGATTACTTGGGCATGTCTTGAAATGCAAGCTGCGAGCAAAACTTTCCCATGTTACCAGCCAGTATGCCATTACAGGCTAAACCTGTAAACATGTTCACTGGACAGAATGTTCAAAGACTTTCAGCTTTTGCACTCTTGCCATCATCTTTGCTAGGGGCAACCCCTCAATGCATGTTCTTTATTTATTCCAAGATGAGGAGATTTCAATGCTTGTGCTACAACTACTTTCCTTCTCTCAAGGGAGTAGTTCAGTTTCAGGGGAATGTAACACCTTGACTTTTGCAAACAAACTGAAATCAAAGCAATCTAGACCATTTTTTTTCTCCTGTGAAAATCTGCCTTTGCAGGATATGGTTTTTTGAGAGAGAGAATGTTACAAATAATCTTAACACTTTTTGCCATCCAAGCATTTGGGAAGTGGAGTAGGGAAGGGAGTTGCTCTAAACATTCTACAGAGCCTGTAATGGAATACAGGACCTACATATTTGTTCCTTGGCCATTATGTAAGACTGGGGGAGATCTCAGCACAGTGGTTGCATTTCTGCTCTACCCCAACAATAAAAAATGTTCTGCTACAATATTGAGTCTGAATTGTGTAATTTCTAATGATGTTAAGATGAATATTTAACATCTAAAGTTACTCTTAACAAGCAACTTTTACAGTATGAGATGTCAAAGTACTTATGTTCATGATTGTCGTGGTTGGAGGCTTGTTCCCCGACCCACGGCAGAAAGAGAGGCTTCTGGATTGGAAGGTAAAAACTAAAACTACTTTAATAATAGTAACAATAGTAAATGAAACATATACAAACATGTACAGGACCCAAATACCGAACCGTCCCGGTGCCAGCTCTCAGTTTCTCTCCGTCCCGGTATCGGCTCACGTGCGCAGCCCAGCACGAGCCCACAGCACAGACACGCCGTTCCCCCTCCGTTCAAGCAGTCCGTGGTAGCAGCTTCACGTGTGTCCCAGCTAGCACAGCAAACCCACCAAGTTCCCTGCTGCAGCACAGACCAAGTCCCAACACACTCTCCTCGTGGTCCCAGCACACTCCCAGCTCGGCACTAATTCCCAGCACCCCCACCCAGGGTCCCAAAAACCTGGGGTTTCCGATTCCCCCTGGGATTCAGGAATTTCAGGTTTCTTAAAGGGGCAGTTCGTTTATCAGGCAGCTTTGGCAAAGGGCGTGGGGGGGGGGGGCAAGGGGAAGCTGACACCAAAAATCATGCATATGGGATGGAATACCTTTTAGAAAATAAAGTCACTGAACAGAATAAATTCTGTTCTAGCCCAAACCATAACAATGATGCTATGGACCCTTGAAACTATACAGCAAATGCAAACAATCTCAACTGTTTTGTGAGACATTTGTTGGTCTGAACATCAGACAGTGACAGGATATGTTGCTAGTGAGCCTTTATATTTAGATACTAGTGGCAATAAGCCCAGCAGACTGAAAAGCATAGTACAGAACTGAAATTGAAATAATTTCACCTTCAATTTTTTCTTTTAAATATGGGAGAGAGTATAGGAGAGCCTTAGACACAATTTTGGTCAGGAACATAAGCCGTACAGGACTAGAAAAATGTACTTGTCTGAAATGGGGTGAGACAATTTGATTCATCTAAGATGCAGCATTGAATAATGGTCCTTGTGCTCACCAGTGGCTTTTTTGATACATCTAACTACTTGAGATTGTATGTGTGTTTTGGAGTATCTTAAAATCTGAAGTCAGCCTAAACTGAGCTACTAGAGAGGGTGCAGAGAAGGGCAACTAAGCTAGTCAGGGGTCTGGAAAACAGGCCTTATGAGGAGAGGCTGAGGGAGATGGGCTTGTTTAGCCTGGAGAAGAGGAGGCTGAGGGGAGACCTTGTCGCTCTCTTCAGCTACTTGAAAGACCATTCTAGGGAGGCGGGTGTTGGCCTCTTCTCCCTTGTGACTAGTGACAGGACTAGAGGGAATGGGCTTAAGTTGAGCCAGGGTAGGTTTAGATTAGATATTAGGAAGAATTTCTTTACTGAAAGAGTGGTGAGATATTGGAATGGGCTGCCCAGGGAGGTGGTGGAGTCACCGTCCCTGGAGGTTTTTAAGAAGAGGATAGGTATGTTTCTTCAGGGGATGATTTAGGAGTAAGAGTAGTGTAGGGCTATCGGTTGGACTAGATGATCTTGAGGGTCCTTTCCAACCGTAATGATTCTGTGATTCTGTGAACCACTTTGCTGGTGTATTTTTTAATTGATCACTTCAGTAATTTCTTCAAAGCTGAATAGAACATGCTAAGTTTTTGTTCCACTCAAATTAGTAGAAATTTGAATATCAATAACAAATATGCTTCACAACACCATGGCTGATGGCTTATTGATTCATCACAAAGTTGTAATTCTCTGGATATTGAGTAAATTATAAAGCCATTACATTGATATCACCGTATTTCATCTCATTTGTCATTAGCAAGTTACAAATTATTTAGCTGCAGTGCTTTGTCAGCAGAACTTTGAAATTGGATCTGCAGAAATTAACACGTGCAACAACACTTTGAAATGAGCTATGAATCACTTAAAATGACTTATCAATTAGTGAGTGCTTAAGTTCATGTTTGAATTCCAGCTGAGAGGAGGTTCTAGGTTCTTAAAAAGGAACAAGTAAGCGTTACACCTTGGGAAGGAGTATAACACAGTATTCTGTTCAAGGATGAGTTCATTCTCAATGATACATTTTCATGTTTATTTGCTGAACCCATCGGGGCCTGTATGGGGAAAGAATTTCACAGAAAAATGTAACTGGGGTGAATGTGCAGGTCTATTTCTGTCACTTTCTATATGGACAGAACAGAAGAGTTTCTGAGGGCTATGAAGTTAAAACAAAAGAAGTGTCAGCTGCATATGGATGGTTCAGGTGCAGCTATCATACTTAAAAATTGCATCCCTTTGTCTAAATTAGCATTAAATCTCAGTTGTTGCATTTGTTCTTTCTTTATATGTTTGAAAGGAGGATTTTCATTTACAGTTGCTTCCCGTTCCTGAGTTTATATTTTCATGTTTCCCATAGCAACAGATTGTGAGTGAGCAAGTATCATTTTCTTGTTTTGGATGTTAGCAGTGTTAACTGGGGCATGAATACAGAGTCTCCCTCAAAGGGCTGCTAAAATACAATTTTGAAGGAATTCTTTCTCTGAACCTTACTGATTTTTTTTAAAAATAAAATTAGTGTATGATGTTTTATCCATGTAATGCATGTAAATACTGAAACTTTTGATAACAAGAATTTGGTTTAAGCAAAATGCTTTTAATACTTGATTAGAACTCTTGTGAAAAGTTGAGTAGATAGCTCAACTTGGCTGTTTGCATGCTGCTTTTATGTTTGGCTTGTGTTCACTCCTTTAACACTTGAGAGAGATTGTGCAATGCTAAATACACACAATGCAACACCATTCTTGTCTCTTCAGAGGAAAAAATCTGGTTTTATTTAGACATTCAAAGGTGGTTTCTGTGGATAGGGCACTTGTTCCCCAGTAAATTACGTTGGTGTAAGTTTAGCTTTGTCCGCTAACACTGTCCTCACCTAAGCAATCTTTTTCCCCCCGGGAGTTACATTGACAAAATATGAGTACATCTGTCTGAAGAAGCAGAAGGCTTCCTTCCGATAAAGATGTTGACAGAAAGACATGGTAGCAAGAAGTTAATCTTCTCTTTTCTTGTTTTATTTTAGTATGCATAAGAACTCCCACAGGCCACAAGAGTTAGAATTTACACTGCTGCAAATTGAAACATCCAAACCAATGGAGTGTAAGGCTGAGACAAATGTCTGTCTCATAATTAGAAAACAGTCAGAAACCACAAAGAACAAATGCAACACTTCACTTCCGTGAATTTCTGTCGTGACGAAAACATACATGCTCTTTATATTCATTCCATATTACAGTGCCTCTCTGAGTTCAGAATCTCTAGATGATTAGGGATAGTAATTTGGCTGTGCTATAGACAGCTACTTGAGTCAAATTCTAATTTACTTCGTGTAAGTGGCATGATGTGCCAAGCTGTTTTTTCTTCAACAAACCATAGGTGTAAATTCTTCTGTTTATATGTATTCAGTGAAAAGGCAGGTAGATAGTTTTAAAAAAACACACTTGATTTGAGGTTTACCTTTTATTTTTAGTAGAAAAATTGATAGTAGCTGTAACAAAAAGCCAGAAGCAGATAATGATGAAATCACTAGTAAGTACTGTATATAACACTGACTGTGGGTTGCAGCTTGAGAACAGCCAATTTTGTGCAGTTTTGCAGCCATGAATATTGTAAGCTTTACAAGTTGACCATCCAGTCACTTGATTTTTATCTTGTAATATCTTCTATGGCAATTGTTAACCCAGTATATGTATGTTAAGATCACAGTCTTGTAGGAGAGCTTCATTTCAAAAATGGGAGCTTGTTCTTATTTTTGTCATATTCTGCCTTTATTCTGTCACTTCTAATGTAGAGATTGGAAATCAATGAGTTCGACTGTACTTGTTTAAGTGCCAGGATATTTTCCCACTTTTCAAGTGAATGTGCTGTAACTCTGTGATAAGTCACATCAAAGCACATTTTGTTAATTTATTACTTTCCACAGGGTTTAATGTTTGCTGCTCTGCAGCTGTATTTCTTAAGCTTGTGTTACCTCTAACTTTTCGTACATGATGAATAGGAATGTATAATTTTGGTAAATCGGTTAGTTGTTCAGCAGGATGAATATTGTTTGAATTGACTTGCCAATACTCTTTTATTATTAAAATTGAAGGAACTGTAGAAAATATGGTAGAAGATTAATACTAAACTCAGTGAAAAATGTGAAACCTATGTGAACCTGCTGGTTCAGGTAGACAGTACCTGCTATGCGCTGGCTTCGCAATGTAGATGGTTATACAGCATGGATAGGATGAATCTTTGCAGTGATTTGAAAGAGCCTTTTTTTCTGAGACTTAATTTACTGGTTTTATTTTCTTCTGGTTTAAATGACAATTCAGGAAAATATAGAGAATGTGCCCAAGCAAACACACCAGAAAGTATAATCATAGAATCATAGAATGGCTGAGGTTGG
>VWZX01009011.1:2097-18317 GCA_013399015.1 Galbula dea | reverse complement strand
CACTATACGTCCATTTTCCTCCAGAAACCCCACAAGGCACAGGTCATCTCTTCCTCATAAATGGAAATTCAGAAAGGTGGCTAGTTAAATTACTCAGTCTATTGAGAAACCGTAGCATTTTTCAAGGATGACACTGAATTCATAGTAAACTGTGTTGGATGACTAAGAAATTATTTATGAAAGTGAATTTCTGGAATTTGTTTGCTTACCTTGGTTTTATCTTCACATGATATAAACTGGGGAGTCTACCACAAACACAGCATTTATGGGGCAGATTAGTCTCAAAAATCAGACCAAAATTCTCTGATTCTTATTCTTTGAGCACCAGAAAAATAAAGATGTTTCAAACTTCTAGCTCTGTTATTTAAGGTCAAAAAGACTCAGTTATGTAATTTTTGCATCCAATTTCAGTGGATCATAGGCCTCTGAAGGATATTAAGAAAGTGAAAATGAACTGCAGTTAAAACCAAAAGGAGTCGTTTGTTGCTATACTCAGCAAAGAAGTGGATCATCATGCTAGGAGTAGAAAGTAACTAGGTTTTGGGGAGCTTTTTGAAGGTCATGTTTCTTTAGCTCCTACAAAAGCCTATAAATATGCATTGGAACCTAAAAAAATATAGTCTAGATAAAATCACAGAATCTATGCCCAGGTTTTCTGCAAGTGTCCAGAGATTGACTGAACTATAACTGAAATGAACACAGTTCATGCAAGTGAGAAGTGAGAGAAGTTCCCGGTCCCTCCTCTTTCTTTCTTTGCTGTGTTGCTCTGTTTTTACGATGCCTTATTAACAGCCCTAAGTTTGTTGAAGACTACTTATGGAGAAATGCAAGTATTTCATTGCTTGAGGTAATTTAGTTTGACAACTTGTTCCCAAGACCTGTGTTAAAAGCTGTACTCATTGACCTTTGTAGCCCTACAAATTTTAGACAGGCCTTTCATTCAACCTGGCTACTGCTGGTGACATCACAGGACCTTGGCTTGTTTAATTGCCCCTATAGTTTCTCACTCTGACCATATAGTAAAAGAAAATCCCTGTGGGAAAAAAGGTAGAATTTGGACTGGACACTGAATCTGCAAGAACGTCGAGTCTGATGATTGGCAGATGTGGTCATATTATCAAAGCAACACCTTCAACCCTTCTGCCTTGCTCGTATGTCCCAGCATTTCTGTTGGTGCGGAGTTAGCAAAGGACCCTTCACTGCATCCTATACATGCTCCAGTAGAAGCTGTATGACATGTCCTGGATGTGTGCCTAGATATAAGGCTCGTGATTTTGTGATGAGAATTCTGTCCAGCTTGTAGCCTGATGCATAAGTATTTTGTTTAGGATCCTTGGTAGACGAGATTTCTCCAAGGGAAAGGTATTTAAAAGTAATTGTCTGCACTGGGTGATGAATATTTCAAGAAATCTAGCATATCTGAAATTTCCTACTGAATATGTAATGTAACACCTTTTTCCACAGTACCACTGGAATAGTTTTAGAGATTGGAGAAAATGTATTTTGCCTGTTAACATATTTTTTGATATTATATATACACGGCATATAACACTGTCGTGGCTAGAGAGGCAAATTTCGGGACCTCTCAATGCACGGCAGTTAAAGGAGAGACTGGATTGGAAGTTAAAACCTAAAAACTGCTTTAATAATAACCACAAATATAAATGAAACAAATATAACATATACAGGACCCAAAATACTGAACCGTCCCGATGCCAGCTTCCAGTCCTGGTGTCAGCTTCCAGTGGAATCAGCTCAAGCAGTCCGAAGCAGCAGCTTCACGTGGGCAGCCCAGCACAGAGAGAGAGCACAGGTAGCCTCCACACACCCAGGTCCCAGCAGAGAAAGAGAGAGAGAGAATCCTCGTGGTCCAGTTAACAAAAGTCCANTTCCTCGTGGCCACCAGTTACCAAAAGTCGAGCAGAGACCCCCAGCATTCCCCTGACTTCCCCCTGGGTTGGGGGGGAACACCTTGGGATCTCAGGTTTCTTAAAGGGACAGTCCAGTTCATGGGATGGAATACCTTTAGAAAATACAGTCATTGGACAGAATTAATTCTGTTCTAACACAAACCATAACAAACACACTTAAAGCTACAGCACACATCTCTAGCAGTAACAAGCATCAGTTAACAGAGCTGCAAGAAGGATGCATCACTTCGGAGGAAAAGAGGAAACAGAACTTTTTAATTTTTTATTTTTTTTAATTTAATTTAATAAGAAATTTAAGAAATGGAAATCTAGCTCTTGTAATGCTAATAGAGTGTAAACTAATCTTCTTTATACCTGCCAGAGTTGAAGCAAGATAAAAGGAAATTTGAAGAGCAAGTAGCCAAGAATACCAAGGGCAACAATAAACTATTTGATGTATATCAGTAATATGAATTTGCAAGACAGTTCGTTCCTGTCAGACTTAAAATCAGAAATGGTCAGTCACATTTCAGAATGCAAAATGATATTTTTGCCTTGGCCCTAAAGGCAGAAGTTATCAGAAAATAACTATTCTTAGTATATTTCCTCTTACAGCTATAGCCAGTAAGCACAAACTATAAAAGCAAAGGTCTCAAAAATGTCAAGACATTTGGTAGTAATGAATTACTAAAATGAGACTATTGAGGCAGAAATTATGTGTAGTAAAAAAGTGGTTGATGGCTGTAGCAGTAGCAGAAGAGATGTAGTTGGAAGAGATGAGAATTGTACAATCCAAGCAGGCAAGACAGAAGAAATGTGATCTTCATTTTCCAACTGGTGAACTGTAGCAGAGAGACAGAGAAAGCTGCTTGTTCCTGTGGGAAGTCAGCAGCAGGCAGGAGGCATGGGAGGGAGGACTTTCAGACCCCTTCCACAGCCCTACTTTTGTGGAGGCTTTGGGTTTGCCTCTTTCCCTGTGGGCCAGGCCCTGCTATCATCTCCCTGTGCTGTGAGCTGGGGTGGCAGACCCTCTCCTACCTTGAAATGTGACAGAACAAGACTAAATGGTCTGAAGTTGCAACAGGGGAGGTTTAGAGCAGATGTTAGGAAGAAATTCTTTACAGAGAGAGTGGTGAGGCACTGTAATGGCCTTTCCAAGAAGGTGGCTGAGTCACCATCCCTGGAGGTGTTTAAGAAGCGCATAGACGTGGTCCTTCAGGACATGGTCTAGCATGTTCATGGTTGTTGTTGGTTGGTGTTTGTTTCTCTTTTTGGTTGGACTCGGTGATCTCAAAGGTCCTTTCCAACCATGAATCATCTGTGAATCTCTGAAATTCCACCTGCTTTTTTCCCCAGAACTAAAAAACTCTTCCAAAAAACCTCTTTCTTTTCACTTGCTGCCCAACTGAGTATTCTTAAAGTGTCCCACAAATCCTGACAAACCTATTTTGAGACTTTTAAATGTGCAAATACCACTGGATTGACATTTTGAAGGCTTGGCCAATTCTAATATAAAGCAAGTATTGGGAGTTCCTGGACACTCAAGGCTTTGCAGAATTACTTGTAGCAATTAAATTTTTAGAGGTAAGGAGCCTGTCCACTTGTTAGCTTCTTAATGTTTTACAGCCTCATAAATCATGCATCCATGTATAACATCTTGTCTGTGGGATAACTGCCCAGATTGTTGTATGACAGGAATGCAGGGTAATTTAGTGTGCTTCAGGAGATAGCTTAAGATGCTTGCAACTAAGAGATGATTATGGTATCTCTGAGCACTGCATTTTGTACCAGGAGGAAGAGAAATGAAAACACTGGCAGAATTGTAAAGTATCTAGAAGTGCATGCAAGTGCCAGGCAGGAAGGCTCTGGTCCTTTGGAGAAAGTAATATGCCACTTCGTTAAGAAGCAGCAGCACTGATATTAACTCAGGATTTCAGAAGGCTTTGACCAAAGCTATTAGAGGAGTTGAGGTGAGGTACAGAGGTTTCTTCGTAGACTAAAAAGTGGTTAAAAGGGAGGAAACAAAGAGCCGACAGGACCAACCAGTTTTCAGCACAGAACGGAGTTGATAGAAAATTGCCCTAAGGAGAAGCAGTAGGGCAGGTGTGTGTCAAAATTTTTAGTAATGACCTACAAGAGGGGCAGGGACTAGTCAGGTGACAAATTTTCTGATAGTACAGAATTATTTATGCCTGGAGAGCATTATGAGGAATATCAGAAATCCCCTAGCAAAACGCTATTAAACAGCACAATGGTAGCTGAAATTCAGTTTAGGTAAATGCATTGAAATTGGCAGTGCATAGTGAAAGGAACGATTGGAGCAACCTGAACATACAGGTGTGTTCTAAGTAACAACTGCTCCTACCCAGGGAGAGAGTGGGGGGAAAAAAAAGAGTCTTTACTGTGGAAAGTCCATTTTGCAGAAACAGGGCACATAAAAATGCTCCTTATCAGACATGTCAGGAACAGAATAATAATCTGAATATTCAGAGTCAAAGCCCAGAGGCTCATCTTCATCTTGAAGCCTTCACTGGGGTCTGGTCACTTTGTATTGCTGAAGTCATAAAAAAAAAAAAAGGGTGGGGGTGTAGATACAGAAGGTGCAAATGAGTTAGGAAAGGGTTACTAGAATAGGACATTTGGCCTAAAATACACAGTGCAGGAAAATAGAGCTAAGGGATGAACAGAGTAAGTCTGCAAAGATAAGATACAAGGACTAAGAGGTCCCACTATGAGATAATGGGAACCCAGCTGCAGGAACTGGACAGAACCTGTTTTATGACCATGGCAGCTGCCAACTCGGCAAAATCGGACAAAGTTGAAAAGATCACCGTGAAGAAGACTTGAAGCCTTCCTCAAAAGACCACCACCCATGACCACCAAGAGGCAGTGCACGTGCACCAAGAGGAGGAGATTTATGATAATGAGTCCTTGGAAGAATTTTTAATAATCCCACCTATTTCCCAGAAATCCACTGCATATGTATAGCCTAGTAATGCATATGTATAGATTAGTACATTAAATAATGGTCTGCAAGTTGTCTGGGCAGAGCGGTTTGGAGAAGGTATTCCCCTGCTCTCCAGCACTGCAGTAAAACATACCTGCTTTATAACCTTTCATGGGTTGTAAAGTTTGTTTCCATACATCACCAAGCATAATAGACTCAGTAGGAAGGAGGATTGCCTTCTGCAAGAGATTTTAAGATTGAGGGCTGTAAGACAACCTCCTCTTTTCCCTTTTATAAAGATATAGTAAATAAAACAGAAGTACAGGGTAAAACCACACAGATCAGAGTACCAGAAAAAGCTGCTCAAGGTGTCTCTTTGTCTGGCCAGAACGATTCAGCCCTGCCACCCCATCTTGTTTGATCTGGGGCAGGTGATCATGACTGCTGCCTGGAGTGCCTTACTACCCGTTTTCCACAGCAAGACTGAGCTTCACCTTTGTAGGGCCTCAAGATACCACTCACCAGGGAAAGGCTTCTCTACAGGATCACAGCTGTGGTTGTCCTACCGCTTAAGTGTCAGATCCTTTGCTGCTTTGCTTTACCTTTCCAGAGGGCCTGCATGACTCAAGAAACACATCAGCCAAATAGTCACTTCTCCATAGCAAGTTGACATTCACTTAGGAAAGGCTAGTTTCATCTTCCTGATATAAAGATGACATTTGGAGTCCCTGTTTGCAAAATCTGTTGCCTCTGTCTGACCTGGATAAACTGGACCTTTAAAATTACTGAGTCTGAGCCCTGAGGGCACTTCATGCATTCCTGTGTTGGGGCTTTTCAGAATCCTGAACAAGTAAGCAATTTTCTCCTTATTGACACCTTTACCTTCTTATAAAATAGAACACTCAAAGTTATGTTGTCACAGAGGTGTCCTCATTAGCCCATTCACTGTGGACAGCTGAAGCAGTCTGACAAGCATGGATAATCTGAAATGGTTGCAGGATTTCTCAGGAAGCTCCCTTGGACCTCATCGGTGGTGATAGTATTCTGAACTTCAGTTTATGTAAAGCAGGACAGCTGGCTCCTCACTTCTTCCTTTCTGGTTCAGCTCGCAGACCAAGTACATCACTGACATACCTTCTCCATGGTAACCACAAAGGTAGCCCATTCCAAAGAACTAATGCAGTCTCAGCTGAGTATCACCTTTCAGAGCTACATAAAATCCTGGAGGTAAAGATTTCCACTTTTATAGTTTTTAGCATTAAATAATCCTAATTAAGTTCAACTCATTTGGTAAATGTACTAAAAATATTCAAGTGTGTGTACTCCACATTGATGTTCTATAAAATGAGTGGAGGAATGATGTTGCACTTTCCTTCTTATCCTGTTGTGGTGGATTTGACCTTGGCTGGACACCAGGTGCCCACCCAGCTGCTCTATCACTCCCCTTCCCAGAAGGACAGATGAGAGAGAGTAAGGTGGAAAAAGGAACGACTCGTGGGTTGAGATAGGACAGTTTACTAAAAGCAATAAGTACAGCAAAGCCTGTGCGTGCAGAGGCAAAGCAAAGCAGACTTAATCTCTACTTCCCATGAGCAGCGATGGTTGGCCACTCCTGAGAAGCAGGGCTACGGTACACGTAGCAATTCTTCAGGAGGCAGCCATTAGACAATAAATGTCCACCCTCTAGCTCCGTGCCTTAGCTTTTATATCTGAGTTGACGTCATATGGTATGGAATATTCCTTTGGTCAGTTTGGGTCAGCTGGCTGCCCAGGTCCCCTCCCAGGATCCTGCCCCCAACCAAAGAAGGAATGTCACAGTTGTAGTGCTGTGCTCAGCAGCAGCCAAAACACGGGTGTGTTATCAGCACCCTTCTAGCCGCCAATGAAAAACACAGCACTGTGAGGGTCACTATGGGGATGAACTGCAGCTCAGGCAGACCCAATACATCCATGAAGAGCTGAATCCTCTACAGGGATACAATTGACTGATACAGGGTTTGTCCTGTGGATATGTTGTCTTGGATTGTCTTGGCTACATCACTGCAGGGAAGACTGGATAGCAGCCTAAGGGCTTGCCTTCATGATGCCTTGTGACCACAGTCTACATTCCATGTACTGTCATGCTGGGTATCCACAGCTTTAGTTTCTGCTCACTTTCTGCTGCTTATTTTCCTTTTAGAATTCCTCCTAGCCTAAACTGTGATAACTGTACGAAATTTCTGGTTGTCATCCAGGAAGGTTTATGTGTAGGGAGGCTTGTCATAGCAGACAACCAAGTGGTAGGTCTATTGTATATCATTTTGTTGCATAAAGTGTGATGCCCACTGATTGAAGGTTTGTTGGCAGGCTTGGTAGCTGATGGCTTGCATTGATTCTGATGACAAAAGTCACTTCTTGTGAAAAACAGAAATGGAGGGAGAAAGTAAAGACAAATTCAGCTAAATCCTAAAAAAATATTTCAGGAATATTTCTGCCATGGCACATATGTTCTAAAAACTAGCTAGGCATGTCACTGTGATCATTCCCAACACCATTCAAGCACAAGTGTCAAGAGACAACACAGAGGTGCTGTGGCAGAGAATAGTCATGCCCACTTACACCCTCTTCCTGTGGTTTGTCTCAGGAACATGGCATGCTCTGCATGTCCTTCCCTGATGCTCTGCTAAGTAATCTGATCTAAATTTATTCCCTGTGCCCAGAGCTGACCTTGATCCTGGCAGAAGACTAGAGGTATGGGACCAGTTACAGACACTGCCTTTTTGCCTGACAAAATGATTATTTAAAAAGTCATCCTCAGCTTGTAGTTCCTTAATCCTTCTGTCAAGCATCAGATATTAATAGTTTTGTTGTAAAACTTGCGTCATGGCTTTTCTCACTTTGCTTTCTAGAGGATATGATCAGCTGTACTGTACTCAGTGTTATTGAATAACACTTTAGAAAAAAAAATTGCAGGAGCAGCAGCAGTGACAGCAGTGACTGAGACCAAGGTAAGTCTGGGAGTGGTTTTTAAATCAGGCTGTATAGGTGGGTTCCTGAACTCAGGGATGCTCAAGCAGCATGGAGTCCTGTCTGGACCCAGAAGTTTATGACAAGCAATCAGGCTAGGAAAGGGGTGGAGCAAGCGTCACTGTGGTCAGTTTAAAGGAGCGTGAGGGACCCAGAGCACAGCAAACAGGAACGGGTGAACAGGGGAGTGACATGTCAGTGAGGGAGTGGCATGGTAGTTTGCATGGCAGTTAGCACAGGCAGGGTGAGCAGAAAGGGCTCCTTTCTGGCCACAATAGAGTAGCCAATAGAGGCAGCAGACAGATTTGACAGCTGGTGAAGAAGACTACAAAGAGATCCTATAAACCAGGTCCTATTAGGGTCCTAGCATTAACTTGTTTAGTTATGCTACTGACATGCCACAAAGCTCATTCCCCTGTAGCTGTGGCAGTCACTGAACCAACAATGTCTGACTCCTCCAGCCAGCCAGATCTTCCAGTGGTTGATGTAGCTCTCCAGCTCACAGGTAGCTAGGAGTGCCTCATGCCTCTCCATGAGGCTGTGGCTGGCAAACATCTCTTTTGTAGAAGGTGTGCAGTGGTTGATGAACTGTGTCAACAGCTGAGGGAGCTACAGGAGGAAGTAAAAAGGCTGCTTAGTATTTGAGGTGATGAACAAGAGATTGAACGGTTGTTTTCAGAGATTTTAGTGTCTCTAATCTCTCAGGAATCTCACACCTCCGTTACAGGAGGCAGGCAGTCTCAGATCTCACCAAGGCAACTGAAGATGACAGCTAGCAGCAGGTCACTGCACATTCCAGGAGAAAGATATCTCCTCCTTCTGCTAACTTTTCTAGTCAGACTGGCACCTTCCACAATGAGTATGAAAGGCCAGAATACTGATAATGTAGGTACTGGTCCCTCTGGGGAAGGGGGGGTAAAATGAAATGAAAAGTAGTAGTAATAGGAGACTCCCTTTAGAGGGGAAGCGAAGGCTTGATACGCAGACCAGACCCAACACACAGGAAGGTCTGCTGTCTCTCTGGGTAAGGGAAAATACAGGAAAACTCCCCAGTTTGGTGAAGCCATCTGATTACTATCCTCTGGTGTTTGTTCAAGCTGGCACTGACAAAATAAGAAAGAGAAGCACGAGGGCAGTGCAAAGAGACTTCAGGGCCCTGGGATGACTAGTCAAGGAATCAAGGGCTCAGGTAATCATTTCCTTGATCCTTCCAGTAAGTAGGGATAATAGTGGCATGAACAGGAACACCAATCAGGTTAATGCATGGCTTTGAGGCTTTTTTTTTTTATCAGTATAATTTGTTTGGGGTTGTTTTTTTGATGACGGGATGATCACCTGGCCTACTGGCATCTGATAGGATGTATCTTTCTCAGAGCGGTGAAAGAGTGTTAGCACAGGAGCTTACAGGGCTTCTTGATAGGGATTTAAACTATCTTGGGAGCTGGATAAGGGACTAATTGAGTTTGTCAGTGATGTACAATGGGATGGTGTGCTAAAAGTCAAAGAAATGAGCACTAGTGAGATGTCTGAATCTGCTTCAGAAGGTGTTGGCTATAATGAACCATACCTGAAATGTTTCTACACTAATGCATGCAGCATGAGGAACAAACAAGATGAGCTAGAAGCTTTGGCCTGGTCCCAGAGATTTGACATCACTGGCATTAGTGAAACCTGATAAGATGAGTCCTGTGATTGGAGTGCCATATTGGATGGTTACGGGCTCTTCAGGAGGGATATGCAAGGTAAATGAGTTGGGGAAGTGACATTGTATGTTATGGAGGGGCTAGAATCTTTGCAGCTCACAGTTGGCAATGGCACTGTTGAGTGTTTCTGGGTAAGAAACAAGGGAAGAACAAATAACATGGATGTCATCATGAGAGTCTACTATCAACTTCCCAGCCAGGATGATGACACTGACTAACTATTCTTTGAGGAATTGGGCGGACAATTCTAAGTCTACTGCCCTTGTCCTCATGGAAGACTTCAACTTGCTGGAAATTGACTGGGAACATCACACAGCTAGCTCAACTCACACTAGAAGATTCCTTAAGAACCTGAATGACAACTTCATGGTGCAGATTCTGAGAGAGCCAACTAGAAAAGATGCCCTTCTTGATCTATTTTTTGTCAACAGAGAGGATCTCATGAGTGATGTGGAAATTGGTGAACATTCAGGCAGCAGTGATCATGAGGCAATCAAGTTAAAAATCTCTGTTGACAGGAGGAGAAGTGCCAGCAGAACTTCAGCTTTGGTCATGAGGAGAGCTGACTCCAATTTACTCAGGGAACTAGTCAGTAAACTCCTCTGGGATATTTTTTTTGCAGGTTCTGGTGTCCATCAATGCTGGTCACTTTTTAAGCATCACCTTCTACAAGAAAAAGAGCAGACAATTCCAAAATGTAGGAAGTCTAGCAGAGGTGGCAGGAGGGCAGCTTGGCTGAACAGGGATATTCTCCTGGTACTAAGTCAGGAAAACAAAGCATATTTGGAGTGGAAGCCAGGTCAAGTTACTTCGGAGGAGTATAGAGCTGCAGCTTGCCACTGTAGGGAAAGAATTCGGATGGCTAAAGCTCAACTGGAGTCGAGGCTGGCTAGAAAGGTAGGTGATAACAAAAAGCGTTTCTTCAAATACATTAGAAGTAAAAGACAGAATAGGATTAACATCGGCCCTATACAGGACAGGTATGGACAACTCAAAAATAGTGACATGGACAAGGCAGAGTTGTTTAATGTTTTCTTTGCCTATGTCTTCAACACAGATGATGGACTGAGGGGGATCTCAGCTGGTGGACCATGACTATGAGACCAACAAACTCCCTGTTGACCCTAATCTCATGAGGGATCTGCTGCTACAAGTGGATCCCTATAAATCCATGAGGGTAGATGGATTACATCCAAGAATACTCAAAGGGCTGGCTGATGTCATTGTGAGGCTTCTTTCAATAATTTTTGAGTGGTCTTGGGAATCTGGAGAGGTCCCAGCTGGCTAATGTTGTCCCAGCGTACAAAAAGGGCAAGAAAGAAGACTCTGGAAGAGGATAAGAGGTCCAGCATAGAGCTGGGTAAGCATGTCATGAGATGGGTGAGCATCTGGCTTACAGGTCAGGCACAAAGACTTACAATGAATGAAATCACATTAGGCTGGCTCCTGGCCACTAGTGGAGTTCTGCAGGGCTCCATCCTTGGTCCAGTGTTCTTCAACATCTTCATAAACAACCTGGACGCAGGAATTGAGGGGGTAATAAGAAAGTTTAGTGATGATACAAAACTGGGAGGATCTGTCCACTCCCTCGGGGGCAGTGAGGCCCTGCAGAGGGACCTCAAGAAATAAGAGCGCTCGGCAATAAACAATGGCATGAGATTTAACAAGGGCAAGTGCCAGCTTCTGCACTTGGGATGGGTCAACCCTGGACATGTGTATAGACTGGGGAGTGAGAGTCTGGAAAGCAGTACTGCAGAAAGCTACCTGGGGGTCCTGATTTGTGGCAAACTGCATACGAGTCAGCAGTGTGCTGTAGTTGACAGGAAGGCAAACTGTATCCTGGGGTGTATTAAGACCAGTATTGATGGCCGGTCAAAGGAGGTGATTGTCCTGCACTGGTGCGGCCACACCTTGAGGACTGTGTGAAGTTTTGGGCATCACCGTATAGAAAAGAGAGCAAGCTTTTGGAAAGAATCCAGGGGAGGGCTATGAAGATGGTGAAGAGTTTGGAGGGGAAGCCTTATGAAGAGTACCTGAGGTCATCTGGTTTGTTCAGTCTGGAAAAGAGGAGACTGAGGGGAGACCTCATTGCTGTTTTCAACATCCTCATGTATGAGTATAGGTTGGGGACTGAGCTGTTGGAGAGCAGTGAAGGGGAAAGGGATCTGGGGGTCTTGGTAGATGGAAGGATGATCATGAGCCAGCAGTGTGCTCTCGTAGCCAGGAGGGCCAATGGGATGTATTGGAAGGGGTGTGGTCAGTAGGTCAAGAGAGGTTCTTCTCCCCGTTTGTGGCTGACAGCTGGTCTGTAGGCCTCATGGAGACAACAGACTTCAACCTTGACAAGATCTCACTGCACCATTGTGAATGCTGAAGCAGTAACATTAAAGGAAGACATGAACAATGAAGAAAGGGTCTAAGATGCAGCTGTGGGGCAAAAGCTAGGCATACTGCCATGAACTGTATGACCAACAGTAGCTGGACACTAAACTAACCTTAGCCAATTAATAAATGACATGATGACTTATAGTTATCTCCCAAAGGTATAAAGGATGCTTGCTAGTGATAGGGGCACCTCCATCTTGTCCATCTTGCTATCTAGCTTTTTGCCCTTTTGCTTATTAGTCTATTGCAATAAGTTTTTAGCCTTCTGTATAATAAAGCTGACCACCACTGCACGAACACTGTGTGTGTGTGTCTGTATGTCGTGACCATCTCGACATGCAGTAAATGACAACACCCATTTACTCTACCCTGGTGAGGCTGCATCTGGAATATTGTGTCCAGTTCTGGGCCCCTCATTTGAAGAAGGATAGGGAAATGCTGGAAAGAGTCCAGCGCAGAGCCACCAAGATGAGAAAGGGGCTTGAACATCTTCCTTATGAGGAAAGGCTGAGGGAGCTGGGTGTCTTTAGCTTGGAGAAGAGGAGGCTAAGGGGTGACATCATTAATGCTTATAAATATGCGAAGAGTAGGTGTCAGGAGGATGGGGCCAAGCTCTTCTCGGTGAAGCCCAGTGTAAGGACAAGAGTCAATGGTTGTAAGCTGAAGCATAGGAAGTTCCATGTGAATACAAGAAAAAAATTTTCACAGTGACGGTGACAGAGCACTAGAACGTATTGCCCAGAGAGGTTGAGGAGTCTCCTATGGAGATATTCAAGACCCGTCTGGACGCACTTCTTTGTGACCTGGTCTAGGGAATCCTGCTGTGGCAGGGGTGTTGGACTAGATGAACTTTCGAGGCTCCTTCCAGCTCCTAACATTCTGTAATTCTGTGATTCTGTGCTTTGGGAGTCTTCTGTGCCAGCCAGGGCTTCTCTTAAAACAGATGTGAGGGTTTCTGTCTATTTTGAGCCATAAGTATATGGATATGAGATACAGGATCTCCTGCAGCTTGGATTATGTCACAAAGCTGAACTTGACTTTTCTATTGACCTTTCATATATTGCTAAGGATCCGCAGAGTCCTAGAAACTATTGCAGCTTAAAATCTCTATATTAGCAAAGAATTTGTTGCCTACTGTCTGTCCTTATCACTGAGCAGCTTAGACCTAGCCCTTGGTGCTCCAGACAAGGGTTAGAAATTTCTGTAAGGGGTAAGTGCCTTTATTCTTCTTCACTAAGTTTTCTGTGAAGTGTCAGTGCTGACTACCCTAGAAGACAATATAATAGTCTGGACTAACTATGGATCTGAACAGTATGAACTCATTTGCACTCTGCTCTTCCTCTTAAAATGGCTTCCTCAAATATCAGTGCCTTCTGCTACAGCTTACGAGGACCCTACTGATGTGTCTTTCATCAGCTGAAGTACCACCACAGCTAAGCTGCCTGCCATACTGCCTTCTGACTTGCTTGGCAGCATTCTCTTGTCCTCCTTGCACAGTTCCTCATTTGTGATATGAGGACCTAGTCTCTTTATCCCAGTGGTTGCCTGTTCCCTCTTGATGTCTCTGTGGCTTAACATTGTGGCTTGACCTTCTCCTCATGCTATGGCCAGGATCTTTGTAATTGTTAAACACGTTTCTTGTTGTGATTTGGGAGATTTTCAGGTGCTTCTCATCTATTCAGTGATCTCGGCATCTCCTTCCTCCTACCTGGTACTCCACTTATGTGTTTGTTTTTTTCATCAGACTATCTGCACAGTCTTCTGCCTGGTTCAGCCGAGAACAGTGCGATATTTCCATGTAAATTATTATATTACCTACACGGTTGAGATACAATTGGCTTTGCTGCAGCAAAGCTATGGATGACATCTGTCTTTCTGCCAGAAAAGCAGAGTAGGTTGTATGTCCAGAGATACACAGGGTCCATTATTAAAATTTCTACCTCTTTATTTCTTTAGATATTCATGTGTTTATTTAATAACACTGGTACTTTGAAAAGTTAGTTCAATTAACCTTGTGAATTTGCTACAAGTGTATTTTAAATCTCATCTACAAATTTATGGCGAATTTGTGTTCCTAAATCTATCAGAGCTTGGGAAAACTTGACCTATACTTTATGAGAAGCTCTCAGCAGAAGGGGCTACAGCTGGCCATAAACAATTGGAACAGGACAGAGGAGATACATTGCTGCAGCCCATGGGCATTCCAGGCCTGGCTTGGGCTGTGTCACTGGGGGAGCAGCCTGGAGATCCTTGCATTGCTGTAGCCTGTGTTGTTTCAGTACTAATCAATAGAGACTTCTTGTCCCTGGAGTTTGCAGTTTTTCCCTTGAAAGAATATAATGAAGTGGGATTTCAGTAGCACAGGTACCTACTTTACTCCCCTGACACTGAAATCAATGAGTTTTTTACTCTTAGGATCAGTAGAAGGAGAATTAGGCCTATACTGAGCTCATTTGAAAACCCCATTCTTTAATGAAGAGAAAAATGGGATGTTGATGACTGTGTTCTAGAAGCTCTTCAGAGAAGACAGAACTTTAAAAGCATGGAAGAGAACATACAAAGCGCTGCAATTGCCTGTCTGACCTGTTATTTAATCCCAGACTATAGTCTTCCTTCTGTGAATGATATTCTTAATTGCTTGTGAGATACTATGCCTTATGTAGAGAAAGTTAATGTGACAGAGAAGAGACTAGAGAAACTAGTAATCCACAGTACCTGAATCTGGCTATTGTGAGGTTGTCTTTGTGTTGCAACATGATAACAGAAAAATAGGCCTATTTAGTGATTAATAGAAAGACAGACTAATTGCCATTTTTTTCTCCCTGTTAAGACAGTGGTTAAGTAAGCAGCCATAGCTTCCTTCGAAGCAGAAAATAACTTTGAAAAAGGAGATGCTACCTCTTTAAAATACACTCAAGTGGAGTATATATGTTATATATTCAGTGAGAGAACATCTGCTTAGGTGAAACTGTTTAGTTTGTTTTCCGCAGGAATATAGGTGAAACCATCAGATAAGTTGGAAAACTTAATGATACCCGTTTCTTTTGTTATTAACTGGAACAAAACGGATGGCATCCACCCTTTGAGGACCCAGTATTCAGGACGGTCAAGGATAATACAGCCCTCAACCACTGAAGTTTTGCTGACAGGAGGTGCAGAAAAAGTAAGTTGCAAAGTTCCATGTTTACACTAGTTCATTTAATGTTTTGGGTTCCTCCATGTTGAGTTGATGTTTTGCTTTTTCACCCTCTGCTTGCATGGAATTTCCTTAACAGTACTGCCACCTAAAGTTCTGTTCAGATGGCCTTTCTCTTTTTTTCCTCTACTTGTTCTCAGATCTGCGTACTGTCATCTGTGGGCTGACTCAAGAGTCTAATTTTTGTAACAAACTACTCATACATCAAGGCACATGTGCAGCTGCTTCAGTGAATGTCACTGTGTTTCATTTCTAACTAAAAGGAAAAGAAAGGAAGGAAGTTTGTTCTTAGTGGAGGAAGCTCAGAGCTTCCTGGTGTCTCTGCTGTTGCATCTGTTTTCAGTGGGCAGAGGAGGGAGTTGAGAAAATCTTGTGCCTGATTTCTGATTATTTTTCAGACAGGTGAACAGCTGCCCGGTTCATTTATGCTGGTAATGTTGGAACAAGACTCCAAGTTTTGAAAATTCACCTCAGCCCGTCTCTGGCTGACTCTGAACTCAGTTACAGAAATGCATCAGAGCTGTGTAGTGTAGTTGAGCTTTAGTTTTTTTAAAAATATGTGTATATAGAAATTTGTACAGTTCATAACAATTTCTTATTGTAATGTTAGTCACCTGGGATCTCCCTGTCTATGCCCAAGCTCTCTGGGACCTGCAGGAAAAAAACCTGTGCTGAATGTTGAGACATCTAAGTAGAGGCTACCTAGCCCTTTAGAAGGGGTCTGATAGCCCTTTTTAAATGTCTTTCTTCATTAAACAATGCTTATATTTTTTTTCTTGGAAATATCATCTTGACAATGAGTTTCCTATACTGTTCTTAGTTTGTAGAATATTCTTCTCTTTAGCTCTACCGTGCCACACTGCCACTGCAAGCCAACATAAAAACAAAGAAAGATTTAGTGTTTGTAAAGGTCTGGTCCCTGCTGACTCCAATATGAGGTACAACACACCTCATGTGTAAACTGTGATTAAACATTCACTGAGAAGCCTGTAGGGTACTTTCCTCAGCTAAGAAAGACAAAGTTAGGTTCTTGCTCAAATACGGGCAGGAAGTGGAGTCTGTAAGTTGTTTTT
>VWZX01009010.1:49911-100590 GCA_013399015.1 Galbula dea | reverse complement strand
GATGAGGCTACTTAGGTAATTAAACTGCTGAACTGATTTGAGCTCTGATTTGCCAATGGTGATATGGGGGTGATGGAAGACTTCCTGAGGTGCCGGTTGATAGAGAACTTCTGTCTTCTTTAAGCTGACTTCCAGCCCAAAGAGCTTGGCAGCGTCTGCAAAGCAGGATGTTAAACGCTGCAGAGCTGCTTCTGTGTGTGCAACAAGGGCAGTGTCATCAGCATAGAGCAGCTCCCGGACAAGATGATTTAAGGTCTTAGTGTGGGCCTTCAGTCGCCTTAGGTTGAATAGGCTTCCATCAGTACTGTATCGGATGTAGATACCATCCTGATCATCGAGGTCTGCTGTGGCCCTTTGGAGCATCATGCTGAAAAAGATTGTGAACAGGGTTGGTGCTAGCATGCAGCCTTGTTTCACACCATTAGTTATTAGAAAGGGCTCAGAAAGTGCATTGCCATATCTGACTTGTCCGTGCTGATCCTCATGGAGTGAGATGATCAGAAAATTATTTTGGAAATATTTGAGGAGTTGTTTGGGCTTTTTTCTCAATTTGATTTCTGTGTTTTCTTTGTGTGTGCAACTCCTAACTTTCTGTGGTTCTGTGTGCTTAGGGAGAGGATAAGGAGAACATAAGGGAAGCTCAGTACATAAACATCTTTCTTAGTATGGTGTAAATGCTAAAATAAGTTCTACTATATAGTAAGTGGGAAACAAAAAGGAAAGATACATCGTCATTCCATCTGAGTTCCTCTGCTATGGGGTTCATTAATTTTTATTATTTAAAGGTATTCTCTCTCTGGTAGTAACCTCTCCCCTTCTTGGTATCACTCTTATAGTCTATTTGTGAAGTTGACTCACATTAACTGTGTATGCATGCTTTACTGACCTGGAACAAGTTAATCAAAAAACTAAAGTAACCATTGCTTTAGCACAGCAAGCTTTTAGGACTCCAGAGTTTTTCTTAGAGTTCCTCAAGAAATACAAAGAAAATGTGTTTATGTGATATCACTGTAGTGTTTGGTGTAGTTTGATGAAGCATAGTTTAAAAAAAACCAAACCACACATTGACAAAAATGATTTGTCCAGTGTTACTGCGCGTCTGTTCATGTTGAATGTCCCAAAGTTTTACTTCAATCTGCTGCTAAAAACCACTTATTTGTCATAGCTGCCTGCCAGAACACATTTAAATGATTTGAAAATAGAGTTGGTGGAGTGGTCATAAGAGGGGTGAATTAGATCTGTGTATGGTAGCAGCAGGTTGGCCCAGCAGACTTCTGACCCAGAAGGATCCTGAGTCACTGCAATCTGTTCTGTGGGAGATGGAAGGCTGTATGACCTGGCTTTTGGACACGTTTTCAGCAGTCGTGAGAAAACAGCCTGTGGGCTAAGTGATGCTATGGTTCTTCATGCTATTCCTGGCCTTGTGGGCTGTGGTGCTGCAGCAGATGGTTCTTGTCCAGTTGGGTGGATTTGAAAGATCAGAACAAGGTAAGCACAGGAAAGGCCCTCGATTGAGGGGGAGAGGGGAAGGAATGAAGAGGGATAAACAGGCCATGTTTATTTTACCCTTTTTCTTTGATGTTTTTCCTTTCCGTCTTTAAATTCTGTATAAATATATATAAATATCTTAACAAGTAAACAGTAAGGCCATTTTGGCAGGGAAAGAGAAACACAAAAACCTACCATTAATGTTTCCATATTTGGCTAATGTTCTGACTTCATTTGTATTTACTTGGACACTCTTCAGTAGTGTTTGTAAATTATTCTTCTACAAACTTCTTAAAAGTGTTAGTAGCTAAAATGAGTTAATATTAGCTCTGTAGCGTCACAGGACACAAATGGGAAAGCCAGAAAAAGAGCCTGAAATTTCTTAAACATCCTTCATTTCTAAAATACAAATTTTTTTTATATTTAAATACATGACTTTCTACAACCATAAAATCTGGCTTCTCAGGCTTAAGTGTTTGAGGAAATATAAAATCTAACTTACACAATACTTTATACTCCTTTGCTATTACTATTGTGAAAAAAGTAGTAATTTTACTTCTGAGGCTTGCTATAAGATTCTTGACTAATGGGCCAAACATATTTGAAAGTATTAGCTTTTGCAGCCACTGACAGCTTGCAGCATTCATCTTCTGGACTGGGCATATTTTTATGATGCTCAGACAGAGTTTGGTGGAAGGAGAGTTGTGTTTCGAGCTTTTTAGATACTTTGGGATTTTAAAGTGGGAATTCTAGTTTTCCAACAGTGCTTTGTAATTATTTTCATTGATAGCCTAGAACTATTCAGTAATGTTTTGATTCCTTTAGAGAATCTCCACATTGTGTAGAATATCAGCTTGAGAAATGCAGATTAAATCTATGCTAAATCTAGTCAGGTGTTGTTTGGTTTTTTTTTTAATTAGCTGTAAATACTCTGCTGTCTGCAGATTTTTCTTAGCATTATGCATATACACCATATTGCTATACACATTTAAATGGTCTATTACTAATCTGCTGCCAGGCACTAATAAAAATATATTAACCTTCTGATCAAATTCTATTCTTTTTCTCATTTTCTTTCTAGGCAGTTTATGGTTGCATAGAATTCTTTAATTCACAGTCATGATGCACTGTCAATAGGTTTTGTATCTCGTCTTCTTGGCTTCATGCCAAGCAGAAATCTCAGCTATCTTTTGAACAGCTACACATGTGGCAAGTTCATAGCACTGGGACTCCTAAGACAGCTATAAATGTGGGGAAATGGGACAAAATTTGTTTGACATATTGCAGTTCTTTATACTTAAGTAACTTATACACATAAGAATAAGAGATGTGTTTGCAAACAAAACATCATTTATGTAAACATGGTCTAACTCTGTTTTAAAACAGAGTTGGATTTGCATATTCAAACATCTAGAAGGCAAGGGAAAATTAGTGTTTTATATAGTCATACCACAGTCGTGTAAAAAAGTTGGGAGCGATGGATAAGAAAGATTATTGTGTTTACAATGTAGAATTTATTAGACTAATATAAAATGGGAAAATAGTCAGAAAATTCTAAATTTTCTGTAATTCCAAATTGTTGTAATTTAATGCTTCCCAATGTTTGATCTAAAGAGAGGCAGGTTGTCTTTGTCTTCAGAGCAAACCAGTCTTCTGTGTCTTTTCCTGTTGTTACCTGCCTGGCAGTCTAACTTCTGGCTAGTTAGCTGACTGTGAGCCTGGTTGTATTCTTTCTTTCAGAAGGCACAAATCCATGGGGCCAGACGGGCTGCACCCAAGGGTGCTGAAAGAGCTGGTGGAGGTGCTCACCGAGCCAATTTCCATCATTTTTCAAAAGTCCTGGCTGACTGGGGAGGTACCAGCAGACTGGAAATCAGCCAGTGTTACCCCCATATATAAGAAGGGAAGGAAGGATGATCTGGGAAATTACAGGCCTGTCAGTCTGACTTCTGTGCCAGGAAAGCTGATGGAGCAGATCATACTGAGTACGCTTCTGTGGCACTTGCAGAGTGGCCAGGGGATCGGGTCCAGTCAGCATGGCTTCACAAAAGGCAGGTCCTGTATGACTAACCTGATCTCCTTCTGTGATGGGGTAACTCGCTTATTAGATGAAGGAAGGGCTGTGGATGTTGTCTACCTTGACTTTAGCAAGGCGTTTGACACAGTTTCCCACAGCATTCTCCTTGAGAAACTGGCTGCTCGTGGCTTGGATGAGCACACCCTTGGCTGGATCAAAAACTGGTTGGATGGCCGAGTCCAGAGGGTTGTGCTCAATGGAGTCAAGTCTGGTTGGCGGCCGGTCACGAGTGGTGTCCCTCAGGGGTCAGTGTTGGGGCCTCTCCTGTTCAACATCTTTATTGATGACTTGGATGAGGGGATAGAGTGCACCCTTAGTAAGTTTGCAGATGACACTAAGCTGGGTGGGAGTGTCGATCTGCTTGAGGGTAGGCAGGCTCTGCAGAGGGACCTAGATAGGCTGGATAGATGGGCAGAGACCAATGGGATGAGTTTTAATAAGGCTAAATGTAAAGTCCTGCATTTTGGGCGTAACAACCCCCAGCAGCGCTACAGGCTCGGGAAGGTGTGGCTGGAGAGCTCCCCAGCAGAGAAGGACCTGGGGGTGCTGATTGACGGCCGGCTGAACATGAGTCAGCAGTGTGCCCAGGTGGCTAAGAAGGCCAATGGCATCCTGGCTTGCATCAGGAATAGTGTGACCAGTAGGAGCAGGGAGGTGATCTTGCCACTGTACACGGCACTGGTGAGGCCACACCTCGAGTACTGTGTGCAGTTTTGGGCACCGCAGTTTAGGAAGGACATTGAGCTACTAGAGAGGGTGCAGAGAAGGGCAACTAAGCTAGTCAGGGGTCTGGAAAACAGGCCTTATGAGGAGAGGCTTAGGGAGCTGGGCTTGTTTAGCCTGGAGAAGAGGAGGCTGAGGGGAGACCTTATCGCTCTCTTGAGCTACTTGAAAGGCCATTCTAGGGAGGCGGGTGTTGGCCTCTTCTCCCTTGTGACTAGTGACAGGACTAGAGGGAATGGGCTTAAGCTGAGCCAGGATAGGTTTAGATTAGATATTAGGAAGAATTTCTTTACTGAAAGAGTGGTTAGATATTGGAATAGGCTGCCCAGGGAGGTGGTGGAGTCAACATCCCTGGAGGTTTTTAAGAAGAGGATAGATGTGCTTCTTCAGGGAATGATTTAAGGGTAAGAGTAGTGTAGGGCTATCGGTTGGACTAGATGATCTTGAGGGTCCTTTCCAACCGTAATGATTCTGTGATTCTGTGGATGTACTGAATAGCCAGATGATAAACACTCATAATTCCCCATGTTTTCCAAAAAAACAGGGACCTAAGCAAATCCCAGAAACATGTCACAGCTCTTCACCAACATACCTGTCTCATTCACTTTCTGGGGTCACAAGATGTGCCAGACCCAGGTGCTGCCAGAGCTGCTTTGGGAGACAGTTTCTGTGTAGAAATGACAAGTTTCCTGAACTTCTCCAAGGCACAGTCAGAAAAGAGCAAGTCTGAACTGGTGTCAGTTCCTAAAAGAAGTTTGTTTCTCTTCTGGCTATCCATTACCTGGCTGAGCTTATTCCAACATACTTGGGATGGGGGTGTGTGGGAAGAATTGGAAAATATTCTTTGCAAGTCAAAAGGGAATCCTGAGTGGGACTGCTCACAACTGGTGATCAAACACTTGATGAAATACCTTGACAATTTGAGGATTTTAATCTCCTTTTAGCTTTCCATATGTAAAACTGGGAAAATAATATTTACTCAGCTCACAAAGATATAACATTTCCTTCATTGCTATCACTAACATCTTATGGTATTCTTGCACAAAAGCCTTCTAGAATCCCAAGAATTCTTTATGAGAAAGAGATTCTATTGTAATTTGTATCAATCTGGCGCGTATTGATTCCTTTAAAAGTGATAACCAAAGTAGATATGAAGAAAAGCAATAGAACAGTAAATAAACCAGATTTGCTGAACTCATAGTGCTCATGGGTTCTGTGCTTACAAAAAAAAGAAAAAAATCCAATATTTTAATTTTATTGAAGACATAGTGTTTTACCTTCTCTCTAATTGTGGGATATGATCTGAGGTATTCTGTTAGCTGAATAGTAGATCTTGTATCTGGTTATGAGGATGGTAAATGTTACCGTATTGTTATAGTAGCCATCCTTTCAGGGAATGTCATTATGATAATTTGCAATTGATAGTGGCGTTGTTGAACTAGCGTGAATAATAAAGTGATTTGTACTTGGTAGTGGCGTTCTTGAATCAGCATGGATCATTAAAATTCTGCTCACATTAAAGCTTTTTCAGATTAAAGTGGGTCTGAAAGACGTGGAGTAGTGTGGTACTCTTTTGACACCTCAATACCATTTGCAAAATTCAATTTTATTTTTTTTTTAACCTCGGTTGGGCATTGTGTTGCAAAACATGGGCTTGAGGGAAGAACAGCTTTCAGCTGACTTCTGAAATGAATGGGAAACACTGGGGATAAACAACTAGCTGGAGTGGAAGGTGGAGTTCTCATATGATAGTGCCTCACATCAGCCTCTTGCAATTTCCAATAAACAAAACTAATCATGATCTGGTCTTTCTACTTTGAGTTCTAGGTCTTTTCCTCTGTCTTGACATGTTCCTAATGGAGTGTATTTGTCTTTTGCTGCCTGTTGTCTCCATCCACCATTTGTTCACCTGTTCCTAAATTCCTGGGCTTTCTTTTGAGCTGAATTAGGGAAGAAAGAAAATGTTAATAAAACCCCAAATGTGTAGTCCCCTTAGCTCTTTTTACTTCCATTTCTGCTGGCCAAACTTGACATAATTTCAACGTATGACTACAGCTGGAGCTACAGTCACCATATGTTTGTGGAGGGATTCAATCCTGCGGCATTCACCTTTGTCCATGAGTCCCATGAGCAATTCTACTGCTACAGTTTGAAACTTTGAATGGCAGATGAAGCAGACTAAACTCATGGACAGTGAGCACAAAGAAAAGTTGCTCTCCTTCTTGCAGATGGGGAGTCAAAGCAGAGAAGGTGATCCTTTACCCGTGGAGTCTGGAGTAAATTTTTTTCCTGTGTGACTGATGCAGATATGCAAAATTCTCCTTCATCCTAGCTGCGGCTGGATATTTGCTTGTCACTGGAGCCAAAGGTGGGCTGGCTGCTCTCCAAGTGAAAGCTATACCTTGTGCACATGTATTTTTGACAAATTCAGTCAAAAGTTTGCTATGACTTTGACTTTGAACTTAGATCAGGAAGGGAAAAGGAAAGCCTTTTCTAAGAAAGCCTAATCAAGAAGCTGAGAATAACTGTATAGCTGCAATATACAAATGCTCTGCATAGAATTTAATTATCAAAGTTTGTAGCAACAACCTTTAAGAGAGTGCATGTTTTTTCGAAAGCTAAAGTAAAAAAGAAAAAAAAAATCAGTTTCTCAGCCACCGAAACAGAAAAAAGAAGACCTTGTAAAACCCAGAACATAATGAAATTACTGAAAATTAACTATCACACAATTAACATGTGGGGTACTTTTTGCAGTACAAACAATTCTGAAAAGTGGAGCACTCCTAAAGATGAAGAAGAGCCGTCATACCGATGCTGTCAGGCATCTCAGCTGTGTATGTCTGTAGGGCAAGTTTTGAAAGCACAGATGTCAGTATGTCCAGTTGCAGGTTAGCAGTAATTAGCAGCTGGTTTAACTGTTACTTGGCATTAAAATCTATGCCTATCTCATTAATTCGAAATAAGGTCAATAAGCTGTTTTGGTCTGTCAGATCAGGTCCTGCTCTTAGCACTAATATTTATGAACTGCAACTTTGTAAATGTTGTGGAGGAGTGCCACTGTCCAGGCCACAGCCACTCTGCTAGCTTGAAGGTCAGTCCTAGGGAATGACCCACCATTAATCTTCCAAAGGGACCGATTTCTCGTCTACAGTTCTATTTCAAAAGCTGTAGTTGTACTAGTCTAATGGATTTGTTAAATTGTCTCCATTTCATGGATTTGTAATAGAAAATGTAATTAGTTGATGAAAATTAAATTATTAATTTGAGATTACCTTTTGTGGAACAGACGAAATTAGGACGGGAATAGTCAAACATTAAATTTTGAAGAAGATTTTACTGATAAGCTGTCTGCTGAACATGATATACTGCAGAAGTGTTATAGGGAAAATAAAGCATCCCTTTCTGTAACTTCAACTCTGAAACAGGTAAACTGTACCTAAATTCACTTGCCATGTATTCCTTAAGTGTAAGCTGCAGGCAAACATTCTGAAGCGAATCCCATCTTCTTCTTGTGAACAGTTTTTTAAAATTGGAGGAAACCTCCTTATAAACATTGAATTAACACAGAGATGGAAAATGCTTTTTCCATATATTTTTCTGTGGTACTGCTTTAAGGAGTAGATACTTTTTAATTGCCTTACTTCTGTACAGAAACACAGTAGTTCAAGATGATTTAATGTATATCTAACATTGTAGGAAGCTATAAAACTGAGTAGTTTATGGAGGACAGTAACCTCTTTTATGGTACTAGATAAGTGGCAATCCCCCTTTTGTTGCAAATACTGACAATAGATTTTAGTTTTGGGGTTACCACCTTGTTGATTCCCTCTGCTTTCCCCTTAGATTTCCTGCTGTTGCTAGGTGGCTGTCAGTGCAGCTACACGTTGTTGGTTTTCTATAATCATGAGGAAAGATAGTGTGTTTTGCTTGATTTGCACGAGGAATCATAGTACACATACATTGTCAAGGGATTCAAGAAGTTAAAGTGTAAATGTCAAATGCGAAGATTTTCTCTTAAGCAAAATATCATTTGCTGACCTTGTAGGACAGCCACATAAAAAGCGTTCAAGTATTAGTAATCTGGATAAACCAGTGGCAGAGTATTTAAAGTGTTTCCTGGAATGAAAACTGTTGTACTGGATAGCCAGAGATCTGAGCCATCCCCAGGTGGACTTGGAAGCATCCAACCCAAATATGAAAGAGAGAGTTAGCTTCCAAAGAAAATTATTAGGAGTAGACATTTGTAACAGACAAAGCCAAATATGTTTTCCCTCTTCTGCTTTTATATAATCAGATGATGGAAGTTGCTTAGTTTATACTGAAAATGTTGGAATGTGATAGTTGAGCAGAGTTGTCACACCTGTGTTATGCTTTCCTGGTCGTCTAGACATTCCAGCCTCTGTTCATTCCTGTGGATCTGAATCCATCACCTGCATTTAATACTTAAGTCTGTTGAAAAAAGTAAATAGTCTTCCAAATGGTGTGTCATACACATGCTCTTCTAACTTCAAACAGGCCTTTAATTCTCTTTGGTTATGTGAAGAATACTGGTGTCAAGATAGAAAGATTACTTTAAAGGAACAAAGTGTTCATTCTCACCTTTTTTTTTTCTATAGACCTACACAGATATCTCCTGGTGTTTTCAGCTATATAGAGTGAGGAAGCATGTGTTTTGATGATGGTACTGCAAGCTTTTCAGACATATCTATGGAAGATGCTATCCAATTTGCTGCAATGATTGTTTGTTTGTATGTTTTTCTTTGTTGCAATATTGCTTGCAACAGCAAACTCAATTTCCTTGTCTTGATAATGAGTCTTATTCCATCTTCAAAAAGAGAAATTTATTCTTTGTACTTGAGAAACTGATACCAGACTTCATTCTCTTTTCCATACCTCAGTCACCTGTCATCTTTCCAAAGCTTCAAAACACCCAAGAGAGTACAGTGCACTTCAGATGTGAGAAGAGAGCTGTCTCACTAAGATTAACCTGATCTGGAAAATTCCCCTCTTTATTTCTTTTTCCCCCTTTCATCCAAAATGACTCTTTCAGGAAACATCCAATCCTTCTGTAGCTTAGTGGATCAAAGTGCTGTATTGTTGGTCCTCAATCACATATGAACAGCTCCAGAAAGGATCAGAGCTCTTTTTGTTAGAAGCATCTAGTCCAGAACTGGTCCCAGCAGTCATAAAAGTCATTCAGTGAACAATGTCACTCCAGGCTTCACCTCTGCTTCTTTGAACAAACTTTCTTCTACAGGAAGGTGGCCTAGATCATAGTCCTAAAATATATTACTGATAGCAATTGTACAAAAAGGGATTTGGGGTTTTTTTCCTCTATTTGGTGTCTCTCTACTGACTTTTCTCCTCACGTTTCTGCCTTCTGAATATTCTCAGCTTTAAGTACAAACTAAGATTCAAAATGGCCCATATTTTTCTGTATCAGATAGGGGCATGCTCTATATCACTGTAGAGTCACACTGTCTTGCATCCTGTAGTGTTTTTAATATAAATAAATAAATATCTTTACTACGTTTGGATGGGCAATGCGTAATTAAATAGTACTATTCCCTCTGAAAGAATAATTACAAAAAGGAATCTACAATCGTTTTGAATTTTGCCTGTTATGTCTACTTCCAGCAGACAACTATTTTACTCTCTTGCCTCTCCTGATTTTTCCACGCCATCGATTATTCAGTTGTTATGGATTGTTCCTTTTGCACAGGTGCGTGATTACAAATGAACTTGAGTCTACCTTGCAGTGGTAAAAATGTGTGATGCACAAGTATGCAGCACTGTCAGAATATAAGATAGATGGTTTTTTCTTCCTGTAAAATGGGTTTCTGTTGCACTGAGGGTGTATGTATCTCCACACATTGGGACTAGTAATAGGTAGATAAACTGCCTCTTGCTTCACTTGGGCAGTGGTGCAGCCATTTTAATGATAATGTCACTTTAGTTTTTTATATGATGCAAATGGAGATGTTCTTCCTACATGTAGACTAATGTATAGTTGATAGCTAAAGTGCAATCCTGTTGTGTCTTTCTTATACTGGTGTATCAAGCATGAGTAAATTACATAACTGATAATAAACTTACTGTCATCTCTGAATGTTAGTAATGAAAGCAAGATAGAGAATGAGAAATTGCATGTCATCCAGGGTATTTGTGCAAAAACACAACTTGTGTTGTTTATTGGGTTATCTGTCTGTTACTTTAAAACATCATTCAGTCATGAAGGAAGACAAAGCAACTTAGCTTTGTGGATAATCAAAAGCATATAATTGAACTTTTCATGTTTACCCTTTAGATTAGAAAATTCATTGTATGAAGTAAATAACTGTGTTCTCAGAAATAAGGATAGGTTTATGTATGATTTGTGAGTGTGCAGGCTGTATGACTAGATCAATATAACCAAATATGTTTGTGTTTTTAACTCATATACTGTATTAAATACAGACAAGGCTAAAAGGAAAGGAACTTAGTGCTTTAACTAACACGGGAAAATTGGCAAAGTTCACATGTACTAACCTTTAATAAAAAATGGAATATACAAATCCTACTAGAAGTGTTAATGCTGTTGCATATGTTTTGTGTAAAATTAGCAGAGGTGCTCTCTGCTCTCCCCCATGGATAGCCGAAGATCCAATTGGACCGCCAGTCAGTGGATATTTTTTTTTACGCGATCCAGTTGTACTTATTTATCCTGCATTTGTCTTTAATCTAAACACAGCTGATTGCATTTTTATCTTATTTTTACTGATAGATCCAGTTCATACATTTTAACTCTTATCAAAGGAACAAATTTCTGCTGTGAAGAATTAGACATTTCTAGAAGCAGGATGTTTTATTGCTTGCAAGTCACCCAAGCTATTTTGTGTGGTTGTCTCTACTTCACCTCTCCAATTCCTGCTGCCCTGCCGGTGGTCTGACTGACTTGATGATGACACCGTCCTTTCTATTAATCTGTGTACAACTGGACCTTATAAAACAGCCTGACTGGTGACACTCTTCAATGGATGTTGAGTAAACTGCTGTACAATGTGCAAATGCGTATTTATGCAAAGCATGATAATTTGATTTTTCTCCAAAATAGTTTTGTAGTAGGCAACATAATATCTTTTCCAGCTTTTCTAGAGCAATGTATGAAACAACTTATATTGATTTCTTTTAAAAACCCTGTTGTTAGCATCTCATCTTGTAATGAGGTATTTCAGTAAGATTTCAAATTTTAGCTGTTACCAAGTTGACATTTTTGGTTTAAGTCACTAAAGCATCTGTGAATTATGAGCAATATACCATTAGTGCACTGATTCATTATAAGACAATAGAACTAATTTCTAGTTAAGGAAGCAAACATCAAACATTACTTTGAAAATTTTAGACTGTTCAGTAACCCTAGCATGGTCTATCTGTCCATTTTTATTTATGTCCAAGATTTATTTTTGGTGCTTATGGCTGAAAGATATTCCATTTATTTTTTTATTCCCTTTGTACTACTTTGGAGTTGTACAGGCTGTGGTGAATCCTATACCATACATCTTGGCAGAGAAATGGCAGAATAGCTTAATCATATTAGTCCTTTCAATTACTGCCCTTCAAGTGACTATTTGATCTTGATGAGTTTCTTATTCAAGTAACCCTCGACCTCATAAAATACTAAACTCGTACTGAAACCTACACTTCATAATGCCAGATTTTTTCCCATTTTCAGTTTACACAGTTAACTTGTATCAAGTTTAAAAATAATGCTTTAAACGAATCAATTTCATGGTGAAATGCATCTAGTCAAACAAGTCATTTAAACAACATCTTACTTGTGTGTAGCAGACCGTTTTACAAGTAACTGAGAGTTTTACAAGCCTGTGTTTCAGACAGGATAATTGGTTGTTTCCTATATGCGACTATGTGACTTAAAATCATTAACTTCTATATGCAGAACCTTTCCTGGCCTAGTATGGAGTACTCAGTTAAGCTGTAGTCATACTTAATAGTTCATTATCAAGAAGTAGTAAAATGGTGCAAATTTCTGCTATGTTCGCAAAAAGCTAGTTATATACATTGTAACTTGTCACTAATGGTTAGCTAACTTGTCATATACTGATTTATAATGTAAATAAAACTAAATTAGCAATTGCCAATTTTCAGAAGTAAGACTTATCTTGAACACCAGAACACCAAAATTTAAAATGGTGGTTATAGCTTCGTTCAACTATACTTTGGAATAGGTAGGTTACTCTATAAGGTAGGTGCCTAGAAAAATGTGTTGCATTAAGATATTTTAGTCAACTGATACTGATATTCTCATCCTCTTAAAAAATTAAATATAGCCATGTGAATTAAATATATTAAATTATAGCCATGTATTTTCTATATACAATTTCCATTCCAGTAAGAAGCTTACCCTAGGCAAGTGCTAGGACCTGTTGGTAAAACTGTCAGTCAAATTCAAAGGTGGAGAGAAGAAGCTGCCTGTCAGCTTGCAGAAGCTGAGTTTCTCTTACTGCTGAAATTGCTTGACAAATACCTGGTATTGTTTTTCATTGATACAATGATGAGAACTGAGGCATCATCAGGACATAATCTTCCTGCCTTCGAGTGCTTTTATTCAGAAATAGTCTGGCTTTTCAATGAAACTATAAAGGCACTCCAGAGTTGTAGGTGTAGAGAGGCAAGCCTTACTTCACTTAGTCAAACAGCTAACCATAGCCTTATTACAGATCCTGTTTCAAGCATCATCAATATTATTATCAGTAGCCCTCCTTCAAGGAGGTAATAAATTTTATAGATACTGTCTGTCTGCCCTAGAATTCGGGCATTCTTTGAAGATGGGTGTGGTTTCTTTGGATATGAAGCTTTTTTATGTAAATATTGATAACCTGTCTGAGATATCAGTGGATCTTTCTTCTTTAATGTATATGCAACTCTTGATCTACTGTCTGTTATTTCATCTTCTTCCTTGAAGCGTGGGTCAGGATAACCTAGGGCAAGTGGTATCTTGATGCCCTAAGTAAAGAATATTCATTACTCTTTTGCTTGTCCCTTCCCATGGGGCCTTTTTACTAAAAGACCTCTCAGATAGGTAGAACTCCCAGCTGCAACCTACAGTAATGGAAGGAATAATGCTGGAGCTTCAAAAAAGGGATTCAAGCCTATTTGTTACCTCTAAGTTCAAGAATCAGAAGAACCATATAGTTCTTCAGAGTCTTATTGTATTCACCTATATCTTCTCAAAATCCATCTGATCGTCTTTGTTTTTTCCAGCATCATTGCTGCAAAACTCTGCTATAAGCTATAGAGAAGCTATAAGGGGCCTTACTCAAGCAAGGTCCTAGTCACAGAGCATGAAGAGGTTCTGCCATATTTCTAGGTGGAGAGTTATTAAGAAATAGACATGAGTCAGGAGCTGACTAGAATACTGGTGGCTTGCTGTGAGTTCGGAAGCATTGGCACTTACAGAGGCCTGGACTTAGAAAACTCAAACAGAGGTTTGCATTCTTTAACCATAGGGCAAGGAGGAAATCCTCAGGAACAGCTCCTGCAGGAAGTCCCTGGTGCTGGAGGAACTGAGCCCATGGTGTTCTGGCAGCCAGGAAATGAAACTGTCAGGTCAGGGTCTCTGGGAGGGCTTTGTGCTTCAGAAATGTTGTTACCTGACTTTTTCCAAAATGGATTTATTTCATGGTTTCTGCTTTTGAACCAGAAATGGTTAATTGCACTTAGTTCACTGCTTCCGTTGCCTTTTTGTGGACTTCACATAACTAATAATACTCCCACCAGCAGTGACCTAAAAGGAGATTGAAACCATGCTGCACTTAAACACTCTGCTCCCTACCTGGTACAGAACAAGGGAAGTAGCTGTGACTGCTGTCTGATCTGTGTGTGACAGTGTACATGTCACAGCTACTGCTGAATAAATGGCTTTTCTTTTGTGTTCGTACTAACTGTTGCATTGTAATGATTTCAGCAGTGTAAATGTGGGGAACCAACCACAAAGCCCTTAGAAATCCTGTGCTTTGCTGTTTGTAGAAGAATACATGTTCATACAGTGTTTTGGTGCTTTGCAGACATGGGCACGGTATACAGATGTTATTTATTCAAGTGGTAGATTTGTATACATGTTCAGGCAAATGAAGATGAATCATTACATATGCACCTCTCCAGAATATAGTTACCTGAACAGAAAACAAGCTAGTTGCAGAAGCTATGTCATAATAAGGATTGGTCTTTGGAATTCTCATTATTCTGAAGGTTATTTTGACATTCAGCATCACAGGTAAACTTTTTTTTAGGGGGAGTAAAAACTCAGCACTTGTGTACATGTATCTCAGGTTTTATAACTAGTTGAAACTACAATCTGTAGTTAAACCTAGCATATTTTGTTGCTGAGGTCAATGTACTCTGTTGTTAGTATTAGAGTCTGAAGTAAACATGAATATCTCCAGTCTAGAAGGGTCTGAAAGATATTTGCTTAAAGGTATTTAGTGTTGAGTGTCAACTAGTTATTTATATTCCTTAAGTTATTTAACTGAAGATGTAACAAAAAAAAACCCCAAACCTGAGTGAGAGGAGATAGAAAGGAGATGAGTGGTGGTATAGTAAAAGCTTTTAATAGGTTTATTTTTGGATATACTCCATACTTTTTAATAGATTAGGGCAATGATAGTAATTTAAACAAATTATCCTAAGTTTAAACTGATCTTAAATTCAAACAGTTAATTGGCATTTCTTTGTCTATTTAGTATGTGGAGGAAAAAAAAAAGAGTGATTTTTAGATATCCTCCAAATAGCTGACTTTAACCTGGGCTAGATTTCAGCATTCCTCTTTAGGATTTATATTCTAACACTTTTTAGTGGTTTTTACTTCAGAAAACACAGTGGATGAGAGAGGAAGCAATAGGATCTGTAACTTAAAGGCTCAGTTGTAGACTTGTAGAATTAAATGGGATGTCTAATTTCAACTTCTGGTTAATTACTTGGAATAAATTAAAGAATTAAAGCTGTGGATATCAGAGGAAAAAATTCTACTGTGCTTCCATTGCATGTATTTTTATACAATGCCTCCTTCTCTGTTCTTGTTGTTTCACTTACTACTTGAGAAGGGATGCTGCTTTGTTCACTCTGGGGTTGGATATTGAGAGTCCATATCTTCTTTGTCTGGCTCAGCACTTGTATGTATCTTCAGCTGGAAATCTGGTTTTCTCTACATAGATATGCTTCTGCTGTTCTCATACTGCCTCTATGTCTTGTACTTGTGGAAAAAGCACATGGTTATGTAAACAGAATGTGCTGTTGAATGAGTCATGGAAGGCAAAGTAGAGGTGTATGGTTCTGCAGCTACCCAATTCTTATTATTTCTTTTGAACAAATTAACAGCATGTAACCAAAGAAATCTAATATGCCGTAGTACACTGGTGTGTGGTAAAGACTGGTATGAAAAAAAAGTGATAGATGCTAGTAGCTCAAATCCTCTCTTTGCTTCCATCCACATGCACACAAATCTCGGTAGTACTTTTGCATCATCAGCAGTTTTCTGTCTTCACTCTGCTCTGTCTTATTTGTACCAGGCCCACTATAACATGACTGTATCTATCTGTATTAAAAAAATTCTTACCCATTTTAAAAATCTTCCCCTGTCTTCGTCCTCATAAGATGATACAATATTTTATATTTTACAGTAAGCACCCCTCTATATTAATCTTTGAGCTCTCTAGCTCACTTCCTTTTTTCTTGTCTCACACTTGCATTTGCCAGTACTATGCGCTCTCTGTTTGGAACAGTGTGTCTATGCTGATTTGCCAGGCATGCTATTTCTTCATTTGGAACAGTTAGGTATCTTCTTCAAAATACATTTCTTTCAGCAGTCACTTGCAATCTGAGTGGTGTCATGTCTTGCGGCCACTGGAGATAACAAGGATGGAATAGTGCATCTGTTCCACAAAGCACTTGTGTAAATTAGTTTGTGTAACGTGTATGAGTGACTGTATTCTTCTTTGTAAAGACCTCTTGGAGGGGGTCCAGAGGAGGGCCACAAAGATGATCAAAGGGCTGGAGCACCTCCCCTACGAGGACAGGCTGAAAGAATTGGGGTTGTTCAGCCTGGAAAAGAGAAGGCTTAGAGGGGACCTTATAGCAGCCTTTCAGTACCTGAAAGGGGATTATAAGGTAGAAGGGGAGAGACTTTTCACCTGGTCGGATTGCAACAGGACATGGGGGAATGGATATAAGCTGAAGGAGGGGAAATTTAGGCTGGAGATTAGAAGGAGGTTCTTTTCCCAAGTGTGGTGAGGCGCTGGAACAGGTTACCCAGAGAGCTTGTGGAGGCCCCATCCCTGGCAGTGTTTAAGGCCAGGCTAGATGTGGCCCTGGGCAACCTGGTCTAGTGCCTGTGGTGTCTCTGCCTATGGCAGGGGCATTGGAACTAGATGATTTTTAAGGTCCCTTCCAACCTGAGCCATTCTATGATTCTATGATTATGAGCCAAAAATATTGACCAGGTCACTTACAAAGCTAAGTACAAAGCTCAGTTGGGAGTGTTTTGGGTAATCTTTTGTAAAAAGAAAAAGGTTAAAAATAATAATAAAAAAATAATAAAATTGGAAAGCTGTACAACCTAGAAATACTAATTTGTAAATATTTCACCAATATCTGTGAGGAGTTGTAGAAAAAGATTTCTGATGGTTTTGAAATCATATCTGGAAAAATTGCTTGACACAGCATCACACAGAAATGCTGAAGTTCTTGGGTTTTCCTCTCATTTTAGTTCAGCACATCACATTTTAAAAGCCAAAATAAAGCAACTCTGCTCCATATTTTTCATTGTCATAATATGTACTTAACTAATTGCAAATTTTTAATTTTGCACATATTCAATGGAACATAAAAGTCAGTGGGCAGTGAAATATTTATCTTCAAAGAACTAGAATTTAAGTGTATTTCTTTGGCTGATAGTGTTGTTTAACCTCAGCTGACATTCCTGGGAATAGCCATGTGTATAGATTGCTGCAGACCACAGCGTATCATCATCCCTTCTCATCAGCTGAGGCATTTTCATTCCTCTCCATGTTGGTTAAGAGGTATTCCATATGGAGTCAATAAATACGAGGTGTAGGTGTTTTAGGAGGAGTGCTTATGAGACAGAAGTGCATAACAAGGATCCCTCTAGACATGGATGAGATCACTGTTATGAAGAAGCATATGAGCAGGCACATATGAAGTGTCTTTTCAGGAGAATATGATTTGTCTCTGTAGAAAGAATAAGCATTATGAAACTTCTGCTGACAGTTTTGCACACTGAAGCAGCTGTTCTGGTCAGACAAGAGGTCTTTTTTAGGTCAGATAAAGAAGTTTCTAGCAGATTTTTAGGGAAAAGCATGAAAGTAACTCCTGTACAGCAGTGGGTTGAGCTAGCTGATTTAAGATGAAGAGGCTGCCAACCCCTTCCACCTACTCTTACAAGTCACTATACTCAGAACAAGACCAGCAACAAAGCACATGTAGCATGTTGCTCAAGAGGCTGTGCAGTTTGCGGTCCAGCACACTAACATAAACTAGAGTGGATTTCAATTTACTTTTTAGCATCAGTGATGATTTAAGCAATGGGTTCCACTCTGTGGTTAGTAAGTCAACATTTGTGGTTTCTATTTAATTTGCCAGTATTTCCTTTCTTTTGTTTTCTGTTTTCCATTTTTAGACACAATTTCTTTTGCCTCTAATACCATCCTTTTCCTTATTGCAACTGTTGAAAGCTTTTTTTGTTTCTTTTAAAGTGCTCTCTAGCAGTATATATATACTCTGACCCTCTAATTAAGGTATTTTTTTCTATGCCACCTGCAAGCATTTTACCTTTTTAGCTGCACAGTTAATTCTCTTTTAAGTTACTCATTTTATGTGGTTTCCCTTTTTAAAATTTAGCACTATGTGATGGACTTTTGGCTTTTTCTCTTCTCCAAGATACTGAATTTGTGCATGCTTTTGTTGCTTTTATAGTCTGTTTTTCATAGACTCAGCAATCAAAATTGCCTTTCTTTCCTGCATCTTCTAAACAATTGCTCCAAAAGGCAGATTTTTATGATGCCTGAAAAGGTAATCTCAGCAACATAGCTCAATGAAACTTACACAATGTGAATATGGGGAACCCCAATCTCCCATTATAACTCCATTTCTTGACAGACTTGGAATGTGTCTGTTATATGTCTATTCATCTAATAGATGAATAAATAATTTTTTGTGGTTAATGCATGTATTCAACAAATTAGGAAATTTTAGTTTAATTCATACCTCCACCAGTTACCCTTTTACATTAGTACTTGCTTAGTCCTGTAAAAGTCTGAAAAATTTGGACTAGTAGGGATACTGACATGACTGTGCAGCCTTTGTTTAGATACAATATGCATGTACTGTTAAAAACTTTTTCCAGTAAAATTGTTCAGTAAAACAGCAATGGATGAAAAATCATTTTATCCATTAAATTCTCCAAGTACAGCCTGGTAATGAAAGTGATTTCCTGAGTTTTGGTTTTGCTTACAACAGATTAATCAGAGTTAGTTGGAAGCCTTTTTGTGTTGGTGAAATTTGGTATTAAAATTTTGAATTCAGTTGAAAAACAGTACTTTCAATCAGCTTTTTTTCATGTTCCACAATAGATAGAAATGACTCTGTATACATATATTACAGTATCTAAATTTTCCTATACATCTTACGTTAATATGTGGTGTTGCTGGCTAGAAAAGATTCTGTAATAGAACATATAAAAGCCTTTAGTAGGGCCTGGTTACTTAACTTACATATATCAATTTAGTAACATAAGTTCCGTGCTGCTATCCTAATTTGCACCAGCTGAGATTCTGGGAACCAATCCTTTTATTGTGTCTTGACTTTCTAGCACATAGGTTAAGCAACATTTGATAACCATATGCTTAGTGCATTGTGCCAGTAGAATATGACTTAGAAGGTGGAGAGTGGGAAGAATGGGAGTAACTGCAAACATGTATTGTTAGATTTTACTGAGTTCAGAATGTGGCATAAATACAATGTCAGTTTCTCTACAAAACAAGACCCCCATGTGGAATCAAGACATACTGTGAGATCCTCTAAAACTGTAGTAAAGGAGCCTTAAAATTATGTGGATTTAATTGATTTTAGTTTCTTCTAAGGTTATATCTTAAACACTTATTAAACACTTAAAAATGCAAAGCCAGTATGTAAATGCACATCTAATGTGTCAGACATCTGAAGCATGTTTGAGTCTTTATATTTTGCTTTGGCATCCATGAAAGGGCAGAAGGCTTTTCACCATTCATGCAAGAGGGGAAGACAAAAGAGCTTCTTTTAGGAACTCACTCCTTTTGTGCTAGTGCGATTGAAGGGAGCTGTAAAATAGTTACTGCTGATTGTCTGATTATGCAAGAACTATATAGGTGAGCGAGTATTTAGAGAATTTCAGCTTTCTTTTCATATTTTGGTGATTAGTGTGCATCCTCTTAAGAAACGTGGTTAGGAATGAGTGCAAATGATAGTCATCAGGGCACAAAGCAACTACAGAAATGCAAGCAGATGGAGAGCTTTTCATTCCAGTGGAAAACTCAACTGTATAAACAGTGTTAGGCATCTTCTAATTGTGTCAGTGTATTTTTGTGTAGTTATTTCATCTCTTACATGTAAAAAAGGTTCCTTTTTAAGTCCAAAATAAACTTACTTGGTTTTAGAACTGAACAACATCTTCTGACCTAAAGGGGGGAGAAGTTATAGTAAATTGGAGAATATTTTTGGCTGCAGACTTCCTTCTGGAACCTTCGGTGTCATAGATCCCACTTGCAAAGCTCTGGCTTTAGCAAACTCCACTGTGGTATGGACTTTAAATAAGGGCATATAGTAGCATACTAGAGAGTGCCCCTTGGGTTGTGGAAAATCACTTCTGTGCTACTTCTGGTTTGGTTATTTACTAGTTGTCAGCCAATCAGTGTTATTTTTCTATATTTGGATAAGAAACAAGTCATCTAGAAAATCTTTCTTTCTCTGAAGGTATGAGCAGAATATAAGCAGTTGTGCTTTCATTCCATTATGAGACTTCCTGTTTCAAAAGCCACTGCTTAGCAATCACTTTAATTTCAGCATTCACGTAGGCCCTATTAATGCAGATACTCTGAACAGATCCTCAGGTATTGAAAACAATGAGAGAACATTGGTGATTTTGTTACATTTTGATTACACACCTAGAAATAGGAAAAAAAATATTCAATGTTGGGTATCCAAATAAATAGTTTAACTCCAAAATTTGTTTCACTAGGTCAATTGATGCTATTTTACTGCTGAATAGAAATTCTATCTTAGCATTTGCAGTCACTGAAACACAGCTTAAATTACTGTGTTTTTCTTGACTAGAGGCTACCCTGATAAGTAATGTCATGTTTGCCCACAAACACACAAGACTCAGTGCTAGTCTGCTTAGTGCCATCATTTCCTTATGTATATGTTTCTAGGTATTTAATGCTTTTAAACCCAGGTAGTCTCCTTACAATGTAATGACCTTTTCCTAATCATTTATTCACATTACAGACCCTTAATTCAAGAAGCTACGTAAATAAGATTTCAGACACCCTTCAGTGAGCTCAAGGCGCTGATGGCAATAGTCTTCCAGTAGAGGGGGTGAGGTGGTCATCCTCTGTGTTGTGGCTCTGAAATATCTCAAATTACTCAGCCATATTTGTCAGCTTAACACTAGCAGGCTAGTCAGCTAGCAGTACTGACACCTTGTTTTGTTATGCTTGTGTGCAGCTTTTACTTCCTTCACTTGCTTAGCAGTAAGAAGTTGGTCGCTAGACTTGGCAAAAGGGCTTTTGTACTCTGCTTCTCCAGTACTGTGATCAGTGCCATTAATTCAATATATTAATGGGGATAAAATCAATATGTGTCACTTTGGCTGCTGGAGACATTGTCCCTTATAGAGACTAGTATTTAGGTTCTGGTCATATATAACCATACTAACAAACTATATACTAATATGGCACTGAGATAGCAATGCTAAAAAGTGAGTATGCTCCGATTAAAATACTGGTTGTTCAAGTCCTCTTTATTTCAGCTTGTTTGCTTTCTGAAATTTGTTTTAGGGGAAGTGAATGTCAGGCAGTTCATTTTCAAATGCTTACAGGTTGTTACTGATACAATTCTGCTTTGCTGGAAATACATTTTAGAGGTTTCACCTGCATCTTAGAGGGGGAAACAGAAGTTCCTATCTCAAAACCACCATTTATTTTTCTGATCTCTGTCACTAAATGCTCTGCTCAAAATTCCTTTCTAAAAAATAAGAAATCCTTCCTGCAACATTTGCCATGTCTTATTCATGTAAGCTGACACAACTACCATCAGTTTCTTCTATTAGAATATATTACTAGATAAACAAAACTGTTGTATAGACACTGTAAGAGCTGCATAGAGATGTTGCAGCATGTTTGGGCTTTGGAAGGCTTTTTTTTCCCCTTCTTCCCATTCCCCCAACTTTCCCTCTCCCCCCCCTGCCCAGCACATGGAGCCTTACACAGTGTGGCCCCGGTTGCCAGTCAGGGCCTCTACTGCCTACTACAATACAAGTAGCTGTTCCTGTTGTTGTACATATTTGTGAAGTAGCCTATGATAAAATAAAGAATATTGGCACTAACCACAAGGAATGAGAATTTGCAATCTAAATCAGGACTAAATATTTCTGTTGGTAGGTTGACAATAGGAAGTAGCAACGGATATAATTTGGGATGTAAAACTAAATGTCTGTTGACAAGTCAAATACGTAAACTTTTACATCAAATACTATTGAGTCAGGTACTATCCAAGATTAAGATTTTGATGAAAACAGCAACCTGTGGACCAAATAACCTTCAGTGTGCTGTCTTCTCCTAAGAGGCATCAAAAATATGTTTTGATTTTGAAAAATGATTGGAGTATACCAATAAAAGAAAGTCTTTTCTTTCTCAGTCTTTCTGTGGATCTGTGTTGCCACCTTGACAGTTAAGCATCAATGATGATTGGTCTTTCCAATAAACTATTTTGTCAAGGCTTATAATCACCCTAAGACTTGCAATTCTATGTTACATCATATTCTTATGCACCTTGTTGTACTGTTGCCACAGAAGTAAAAATTGTATTAGTTTAATTAAAAGGTTTCCTTCTTTATAGGTGTTATTACGTATTGTAAGTAAGCAGCTGAAGTCTGCTGCAATGTACTGGATTTTGAAATAAGGCAGTTGTAGAGAACCATCAAGTCTTATGTATAATACTTATTACTGTCTTAATCACATTCGTGTGCTAGTCTTCTATGTTTAATTTTAGAAACAAACCCTGATTTTGGAAGAATTTTATTTTTCTAGTGGTCTCAAGGTTGTTAAGAAACTCTCTGCTCTAGCTTACCTTTGGCTGCAATGTTTAGATTTTGTATATTTTTGACCGTTCATTTGAGTAGTTAAGACTGGTGACAAATTCTGCATCTTAAGTGTTTAGTGATGAAAGCATGATGAAACATATAGCTTTAACATTAAAATACAACATAACATAAAACTTCTTAGTTTCTTTTGTTGTTTTGGCTATGTTTTTGAACACTTGTTTCTTGTGCTTTGCTCTTTGCCTTAAGTCCGTATAATTCTTCCCAGACCTCCCATGCTGTTAAATGTATGGGTAGAATGGTAGCTTCCAAGCAGGTCACTCACCCCTAAAGAAAACACTTTCAGGTCACATCATGTAACCTGTATTATAAGAACAGCTGTGGGTAAGATTCTGAAAATGAGTACCCTAATCTTTTCACATGAAGTTTTTTGTTTTGTTTTGTTTTTTAGATGAGAGAGAGTTTTCATTATAATATTAACACATTGATCTTTTTTTTTCCTTAATAGATAAAAAAATATTTTGAACTTGAGCCACTTGCACGTGGAAAGCGCTGGATTCTTAAACCCTGCTCCTTGGATGATATAGAGGCAGTAAAAGACAGCTTCTCCCTTCTAATAAACTTGCTAGAAGAGAGAGACTTCGAACCTTCAAGAATGTGAAATACAACAGAGAAGAGCGGTTCTCCGGGCATCACTGTACCTGCACATTCTGCTCACAGCTTAATCATGGTGTGGTGTAGTACAAGACTGTGCTGTGATATGTTGTTCATAGTTAGTGTAGAATGTCCCTTTGTTAAAATAAATATTCTGTGAATCAGGTACATGACTATTTCTAGTAAAGTTGTCTACACTACTGAAATAGGGAGTTCCTCTTTGTTTACCACTATTTCTGCACACTGCATGTTACTTTCTTGTGTTATAATCATCCTTGATAAGAAATTGTACATGCACAAAAATAACACAGTCTGTAAAAGAGGAATTATACCTGCTTCCCTAGTATTTGAAAAGATAACTGGTATCTCAAGGATTTGTGAGACTCATTTGTATTAGCTAGTTTACTTACCCCGGCAATATGGAAAGCACAGCCACTGAGAACCTGAGTAGGGTACTTTAAAGGCAATCAGTTTCATGTTAATGCAAAAGTTAGTCTAAAAGTTAGTTTTACCAATTGAAAAAATAGTTGACAAGTTAGTGATTCCTATTCTCAAGTCACAGCATAACCTTGTCAAAGGCAGAACCGTTGTTTTGCTGGAGGTTTCCTGAAAGGTAAATTACCAAACAGATGAGTGCAGATAACAGTATTTGGGAAGAATAGGTGACATAAACAGGTGATCTAAGTAAAAATATTTTTAGAAAATATACAAAAGTTGGATAAAGTAATAATTTTCATTGAAAGTAGTTTTCCATATTGAAGCAAAGCAAACCTTCTGTTAATTCAACTGTGGAGGTATTATTGCTACTTAGAAGTGTGACTGATTTAAAATAAGGATTACATCCTTATCATTCACTCAGAGAGTATTGCTGTTATTGCCAAGGCATCTTTAACATAATTAATGGCCTTCCAGTGTTTGTACTATAAGCTTCTCTTTTCAGGGGATTGTAAATTGTTCTTTCAAACTTCCTCTGAGCTGAATGTTACTTAGAAGACAAAAGTCTTCACTGGAAAGAACATTTGTAATAAATTTGGAAAAATCCCATTTGGTTCCGGTAACACACTACATATTTCCTCTCTCCAAGTTTTCCCTATTGTAGATTTGCAGGGTTTTGGCTGCCTTTTGTTGATTTTTTAAAACCTTATAAACTTATTTTGTCCATTAAAGAAACATGCCAAGTCATTGATTCACCGTTAAGTCAGTCACAACAGAGTATGTGCAGATCAGTCACTGGGCTGGTGCACACCTTGAATGTTGTGCCTTCTGCATTCAGCTATCCTCATGCAAGAGTGTCTGCAAACACAACCTGTAGCAATGTGTCTGCAGTTCCTCATCAATCCTGCTTGTGTTGTGAAACTTTTTTCAGGGCTTTAAGCAACTTATCTTTCCAGTCTGTGCATTTATTTTTTATGTTTATTGTAGTTTCTTTCTAGTTTATTTGGGGATATGAATATAGCAAGGATCAGCTTTTAAAGGCTTATAAAAGCTATTTCTCTATTACTTGCAATTATACCTTTTGTTAAACAAAATGCTTTTAATATGTTTTTTGTTTACTTTTCAATTTCCATGGATTTCTTGCATTGCTTCCTCAGAATTATTTCTGCCCAGATGCATGGTCTGATGATGCCTGTTATAACTTGCTTCCTATTGTAAGAAATAAGCTGGGAAAATGAGCGAGGTCCTTGTTTAATTCTGTGATAAAATACATAGAAGCCTGAAGGGCTTCTCTTCTTGCTTTGTTTTTCTTCTCTTTCCCCACCCCCCAGGTCAATCACCACACTCCTAATACTCTTGGAAATACCCAAGAACTGGAATTTGTTAATTTTAAAACACAGAGGGGATCCTTATGTTGGTTCAGTTCTCTCTGCATTGGTTAGACGGGACCCTGCTGCCCATCAGTTTCTCTTGTGTGGGTTGAGGAGGCTCCTCTCCCTGGATTTTAAAGCGAAACTGGATGTAGTTTACAGTTTCAAACTCTCTCTAAGCTGATGTGAGCTTATGGGCTATAGTGCCTAGATTTCTGTCCTGTTTAGGGACAATGACAAGTAAGAAATGGTGCAGAGGAATGAGAGAATTATTTCTCAGAAAATGCAGGCAATTTAAGGAGGGGAAAAGGGGATTCAGAACTTTTACTGCCTTTGCATTGAACATGAGTTAGAATATAGGAGACTATTCTTTTTACTGTTTTTCCCCTTCTTGCTGAACCAAAAGGTACAGCAAAATAAAATAAGTCCAACTGTATTGCATTCTTAAAACCATACTTACATGTATCTAGTCCAAAAACTTTAGAGTTTGAGTTACATTTTGCTCACGTTTTCCCAACTATGCACTGTTGGAAGGTGCTACATGACTAACACACAAAAGACTCAAGTAGTCAATCAGAAAATGTCTTTGGCATATGCCACTGGCCACTTAGACTAGGACCTTTTGATGCTTAGTTCTTTGTCTTTAGGAAAAGGAAAACTGCACAGGAGGAGTGGGGTTTTTTTTCTTCTTTTTCAGAGTGACTAATTATTTTTTTCTTATTAATACAGTGACCATTCCTCACCACAGGCAGAAACAGTACCTCATATCTGCTTAAGGCTAAGACCAACACTTAAATTTACTTTGAATGTAGTTCTTCTGTGGTTTTATGTTGTGGATGGACTTAATAGATGTGTACCTTTTTAATGTCTGTAAACACCCTGAGCTTTTTATGGAGGAATTGAAATGTTCATAGGAGCTCACTCCTTGTCTAAAGTGTTCTTGAATGCTCTGGCTATGGTAAAATATGTAAGCATCCTTTAGGTTTTTTTCAGGTCGCAAATCTCAATTGTTTCTTTTTTCTCTTTTTGTTTTTAAATGTTCGTTGTTTGGGTGAAATAAACTTGGACATTAGGCTCTACTTTCCATGCAAGTTCATTAAGAAATGAACATTGTCTTTTTCAAAAGATGCAGTGCTTTAATGTTCTTCAGCCATCTGTTAAATTACTTTGTGTTTGTATGTGTGTACATGTGTATGTGCCCACATTGGGCTTCTTCTCAGACCTGTGGCTGTCTGCAGTGTCTCAGCCGTCAGAATGAAAACATTATCAATCAGTATCCCACAACAGCTGCTTTTGACAAGCTTCTGTCTGCTACCTAATGCTTTACAACTTGTCGATAATATCTCTTTGTCTACCCACTCTGAGCTGGTAATCTTACTTCTTCCATGTTGTGTCCTGTACTTGTACTTCTAGCATTTATATAGAAAAAAACAAAGTTAAATCATAGTGGATTTTGATACTCCTTCTTGCTCTATAATGCTCCATGTGTAACTTAGCTTACTGCTTCAAATGCGCTATACAAAAATCTGTGATGTTTTATTTCATTTAACTTCTTGCATTTCATTATATTTATAGAAGTTGCAGATTTTTGTACTGTATTAGTTAATACATTGCCTTTTTGTAATGGCAATTAATTTATATTACAGAAGTTTGTATCTTTACTGCAGTCGAAAGTATTAGTTAACTGCCATAGTATCTTGACTTTATACTAAAAATACATTGTCTATACACAGAAGTTGACCAGTTCAAGTGGACAACTGCTGATATGGGGAACTTGTACTGTTTGTGATTTATACATGATTTCCACTATCAAAATAAAATAAAATAAAGTAAACCACTATGTAGAGTTGAATTGCTAAGTTTGACTTTCTTTAGTAGAAGTCAGTTTGTGAGTATGGCATACTACCTTGATTTGGAATCTTCAAGATAAATTATTTACTCCAACGGGAAAACAAATATTACTGTATAATCATTGCTAAATTATACATAGTTATACATTTGCACACATTTATATTTAAAATAGAAAATTCCAAAAATTGGCTGATTTATTTATTTATTAAAGATATGTTACTATGGAAATATAGCTGCAGGTTTATTGCAGGTTCATTGGTGGAACAGAGGTTGGAATAATGTTTGTACAATTATTCCATAACATCAAATTGAAGGACATGCTTATATGACTAGCAATTATTTTTAAGTAAAGTGACATCGGTGTACTTGTATAAAAAATATTGCAGAAGTTGAGCAGAGGAAAATACTATGGGAAAAATAAGTCTTGCTGAGACAACTCAATGTTTTCCTATAGTGTATTGTTTGAGTAGAAGAGACTCTCACAACACAAGTTATAACAGCTGATGGAAGTACAGCACTGCTGAGCCAGGCTGATGTTGCCGATTCATTTTGTGAATCTTCATGAATGCTTTTTCCATTTTATTATTTCTAAGTCTTTCCTACCAGGACTAGGTTGGAAATTAAAGATTTGTAAACTTGGAATATTTTTAAAATTCTTTTGTTTTCTATAAACAGGAACTGAAAATCTGCTAATCATTCCTCATTTGATAGCTCTTGAAAGAATTTTCATTAGCTCATTAGCCCTTTGACCTAATAGTTCAAACAAATAAAAACATCTGTTTGTGTCAGCTGTAGGGTTAGTCATCCAGGGCCTATAAGGATGAGAGGGAGTCCCATATCCTATGTGAAAACAAAAAACATACCTTTTTCAGCATCTGAGGCTGGAAAAGACCCCTGAAATCAAGTAGGGCTGCTGATTTCTATTAGGTAAAGAGACTGAAAAAGATCATCATCCTTGTCAATCCTCAGCCCTCATGGGTGAACTGACTAACTTAATTGTGTGGCTTGGACTGAAGTTCAGGTCTGATTTAACTAGTTCTGAGACATTTGTGTTTAATGCTAGGTGATTATAATGTATTTCAGATTTTTTCACTGATGTATTTAGAGAAGCTAAAGTTTGCCGTATATATTGCTTGTTCATTTGCCATATTCCATGCAATATTACATCCCATACAATAGGTGGTATTCAGCTGAGTTTTGATAGAATATATTGACAGCCATGTTTGTGGCTCAAGCATGTTCAGTGCTTCTGTTTATGATGTCAAAAGTATACCTTAACTTTTTAATCACTGTCTAGAAAAGAGAGATATTCAACTGTGACTATGATGACCAGTAGTCTGTGCAACTCCAGCTATCTGTGGCAATAAGGTTGGGAACACAGAGCTATTTTAATCATCTAGTTGTCAGGTGTGTGGTAAACCCAACATAAGTGTTTATCAAATGGCCCCATACTCATTTGGGATGATTATGGAAAATTAAGAGTTCAGGGTGTGAAGGTGAGGAGTGGCATAATCTGTGCCCAGCCTGTTACGGGAGTTGAGGTACGAATTGACTGAAACTAGCAAGGTTTTGTAAAGACCGTATTTGCAATGAAAAGCTGTCGTGCAGTTAATTTCTAAGCACAGAAACATTTTGTCACACATGAAAAATTATGCATATATTTGAGAACCTGCCCACATGCTAATAAGGCATGAATTGTACCTATTGTGCTTGTGTACAATATAAGGAAAGGTGTTCACAATTTTCTCAGTTCTCACTATTAGATTGTGAGCTAAAACTGACAAAAAGTAAAACCAGCCATCACAGTGCTTCTTTTCTACCTATCACCTTGAAATAGCAAAATGCTGTTTATTATTTTATTACTGAGACATGTAATTATAATTAATTGCATTTTAGTGTGCACTGGGAAGTATTTGTATGTATTAAGTAAAAAAGAAAAAAAATTAATCCTTTTGTGGTTTGGCAGCTTCCATGTATGAAGAACTGCCCTCCTCTAAGAAGATGTTTAGCGCTGGATTGCAGAAGCCTCATATTGTAGCTTTGTTATAACTTACTGCTAGCTGAAATGCCAAATCATGGAAATCCCAAACAAAGGATCTGGTACTGTTTAAATGCATAGTCCCAAAGACAGTGTGGAGGAGAGAGCAAAATCATTACTTGCATATACATGTGGCAAAATCAAACCAAGTTTAATGGCCAATCACACAGCAAAGTATTTGGTATTTTAACAATGTGACAGTCTTCGATTTGGAAGATTGATATATTTTTCAGGATCAAAAGGGCATTTTGTAAAAAGTTAATTTTATGGTAGGCTAGATTTTGAGCCTGTCAACTTTGACACAGTCTCTTTAAAGCAACAGTTCCTGCTGTTTGTTAACTTTGGGGCTCTAAAAATTTCTTCTATAGTAATTAATCTATTTTACATTCTGTTAGCACATGCTAAAATAGCATTATCTGCCCTGTGTCACCTTATCTCATTTTCTCAAAAGCATATACCTATTTTCCACTAATACTCACCTTGCTATTTTTTGAAACAGAAGTCTCTTGTACATCTCATAGTAGGTTTTGTGTGCATGTTTAATAGCATATCCTCAGAGAAGCCTATGCACCCAAATTACAGTATAATCCTATACCTTTGGAAGACCCCATGTCTGCCAGTATCAAAATTTTGTATTTTTTAATGCTTATAATGACAAATGTCTATTTGCAAAACCACATCAGAATTATTTTATTATAGCATTCCCATGTATGTTGGTTTTGTAAGTCCTAGAGATTCAAGATGTGAATAGGATTGTACCATTTAAAATTAACACCAATTAAACTGCAGTATCTGGCAAATTGGGTTTTTTGTTGTCATTTAACAGTGGAATGAACAATGCAATCTCATCATTGCCTCAATATTTACATTGCTATGGAGAAGAAATGAATAGTCGTCAACAACATAAATTATAGCAACCATAGTCTAGTCCATCTTTATTGAATTGCTTTGTTTACAAACAAGATCATTGTAATCCTCCCTGGTTTACCCATGTGTGTCACTTAAAGTTGAAAGCATTCCTTCAAGCGTCTGACACTAAGGTTAATTTAAAAAAAAAAAAGCTAATTGTCTTTTCTAAAAATATTTTTCTACATGATTTGCAGGAGTGTGACCAATACAGAAAGCTTCCCTTTAAAATGCAGAGCATGACCTTTTGGTTACAGTAAATACAGTACTGCAAGTCTGGTAAAGTCATCACATATACTAAAGGTATTGAGAACATTTACCTCACATTCCTCCCTATTAGCTTCCACAATTAACATGATCCACAGCTGAAAAAATAATTCTAGTTGTCAGTGATAAATGGGGTGAAATCGTCAATCACTGAAGTTGACAGTGTTATTTAAAAAAGATATTGCAAACAAATGTTTACCCAAAGATAGGAGCATGTTGCTGAGATTTTGTTTCTTGGGGTTCTCTCATTTCATTCTCATGGCAAGCTGAAGTAAGTGCTCGCTTTCTGACTAAAGAAAGGGGTTTTATTTTTTTTTTCTGTAACATGAAGAGTAGTAAACACTCAAACATCAAACTCTTTAGCAGATCAGGAACATTCCTGGTAACCCTTTGAGATCTGAGGCAGAACTTTAGCTTTTTGTTTATTTATTTTCTTTGTATGGTGTGCAGAACTGAGGTTTTGATTCACGCCTGTGTCCACTGAAAGGTGCTATACTGGAGTAATATAGGAGTCTACTATTATGGGCCACATAAATATCTTGCCTATTTTAGCACTTGCTTTTGATCACTGAAGAATTTTAATATCAAGGCCAAATATTATGTGGTGCTTTCATATGTAAATGTGTTGATGTAACCTCAACATTAAAGAAAATGCATACAGTGTTTCTAGAGGAAAAAATCTCTTGTTTTTTCCATTCTCAATGCTGAAGAGAAATCTTCTGTTAAACTGTTATGGGATGGTGAATCTTGTTCTGATTGCTCATGAGAGATTCAGCAGGCAGTTTTGCCTTTAGGTTTGGGTAAAATCAAATGGAAAAGAAACAATTTCTTCTTTTAAGTTTGTCATTTTATACTACCTAGATACTGGTAGCATGTTCTCAAGCCCTTCATCTGTGAGAAACAGCTCACATCTAAACTTATTAAGCCTTGAAGGAGTTGATTACTACTAATCCAGTTTCCAGTTACTGATTTGATGCTTTTAATTCCTGCCTGCATGCAAGTTTTAAAAACTCCCTTGGTGTTCACACCTGTTTACACATATCTCTCCTGCATCATGTCAGGGTGCCCTCAAAGTAGTTGTCGAGGCCAGTCTTAAGTTCCCTTTGCACTCAAAAGGATCACTTCATTCCCAGTTGTCTCCAGATCGGACACAGTATTGTGACCTCTCTCTCCACCATCTTTTACATGTCCATACTTTCATATTTTGCATGAGAACTCTGGTTCATTCAGTAACTACTATTTGATGATGAGTTTACCCTTTAGTAAAGTATGGGCTATTACAGGAAAACTAGCTCTGAGATCTATGTGTTACAGTTAAAATTGCAAGTTACTATTCAAATAGTAACTAGAAAATGTAACTGTTAGTCAATGGGCCTGAATGTAACTAAAAACCAAGGTCAAACATGCCCTATTCTGCTGACCGATGCTGAAAATTAATTCCCTAATTTGCTAATATCGGAATTAAACCAGAAAAAATTGCCAAGAAGAGACACTCTCCAGTTGAGCAAGAGGGATGCAGAGGGTTAGCCCACTGTCATTGAAGATATGGACCACCATTGCAAATAGCACTTAGACCTCCATCTCTCTGACTGGAAGCAGGAATTGTCATCTGCTTGAATCTATGACCTGTAAACTAGAAGTTATTTCATATGTCTGCCACGGAACCAAGGGGAGACACCAGTCTGAGAAGGCACTTTGCAAGTCATGCTGACCCACATCTTCCTTCAGAGAGATGTTCAAATACCTAGTAGCCACTGTTGGGGCAAAGCCCACTACCAGTGGCATGCCTCTAATGTGAAAACTCCACCTAACTTGTTAGGAACTGCATGGAGTTCAAAAGCCACATGCCAGCCATGCCTTGCTCACTGGGATACACACTTTTCGATATGATGAAAGAAATACTGAAACGGGAAAATCAGTAATGGTAGCATGCCTCCACACCTGTCACGCTGTGTTAAATTTTCAGTCTTTGATTGTTGGTCCCATAAAGGTGTCGGGTTTTGCATGTTATTAAAGCAATTACAGTTATTATACTAAATTTGTCCTTTCTGAAGGGAGCAAGAACAAATGAGGGAGGATTTGCATACAAATTGAACCTGGATGTTGGGGGGAATCACAGCAGGCCTGCTCAGCAGCCAGACAAGGGAGTGAGGAGAAATTATAAAAGAATATGAGCCACAGCCACCCTTCTTTGCAGCCCTTTGCTGGTGACCCTTTGAGGAAAGTCTCCCAACTGTCTGGTACATTCATTGAATGAGAGACAGTTTGGTGCTCTGCCATCTCAGGCAGATCAAAAGCCTGATCCTTGACTGGCTGGAAGAGACATGGGAGGCCCTCCGGCAAGGCCTTTCCACTCAGACCTCCCTACTGCTTCTCTCAGGGAAGTACCCATGTGCAACAGTGACTGTCCCATCCTGTGCTTCCAGGCATAGCAGCTTGCCTCATTAGAAGGAGAACGTGCACCTGAGCATGGCAGTGTTCCCCTTGGAGCCAATGAGCTGGGCTCCTAGGCAGCTGCAGCAGGCCTGCAGTATGTGCTGCATCCCAAGAGGGACTTCAGGTCACCACTGCAGGTGTTTTTAGTTCAGAAAAGGAAGGCAAGGGAGACAGCCGGTTTCAAAGCTGGCTTAAGTGGCAACAGAATTGGCTTTTGGGTATCAGAAGCCATTTGCGGTGTTCCATTTTCCTGCCCTGGTTGTGTTTCTTTATAAAAGGTTCCCCTTGTGTTTCTAGGGACAAGGGGAGTGTGTTTCACACTCACAAAAATGCTACCGAAAACTTAGGAAATATATTGATTTTTTTTCTCTGGGACTGAGTTTTATGCCCCAAGTCACTGCTAAACAAAGTGTGCCCACATGAAGATCAGTGGCTTGAAGGAAACACAAGTGCATGGCCCTCTCCAGGGACTCAGTGAGCTCAGAGCTCACACATTGTCACCTACACCATTACAATTGCTGGAAAGCTTGTTGACTTCAAAAGTGAGCCCTGGTAAAGGGGGGAGACAAAGATGGCAACAATGAATTCTTACATTTTAGTCCTGTCTCTGAACCTTGTTTCCTTGACTCTTTGGGCTTCTCCATGAATGTGGTACTGTTTTGCTGCTTGTTTGAACACAGATACAGGGCTTTGGGTGTTCGTTAACTTAGAAGAAGTGCTCAAGTACACCAGAATGTGGACTTTTCTGGTGACTGTGAGGCTCATGCCTCTACTGCCATGTAAAGGTACACCCTACAACATATGCACTGGTCACATTCCACTCAGAGATGTAGCGGGAAGTTCCTAGGTACTTTGGATGTTCCACAGCTTCCTTGTTAAAAAAGAAACTGCTGGGTAATGTGGAAATTTCAAGTAATCAAATTTTGGAAAGTTTATGGTTTAAATGTTAAAAACTGACCTTGTTATTAGGTTTGGACTAGTTTCAGCCCAGCAAGCCTAGTAGTATTCGATATGTAAATTAATTTTCTGGTATCACTAATAGCTGTATAATGTATCTGCAAAATACATTACTTGCAAATGATCCTTTGAATCATTAAGGTTGTCCTCACTGTGACAGCCCTGGAACAAGCTGTTTAAATAAGGAAGGATGCTTTATTTAAAGTAATGTCATTTTCTGCTAAATGAATGCCTTGAATTCCTGTAGATGTAAAAAACCACAGTCTATTTCTCTTTTTTAAGGAAAAAAATTGAGTTTACAGTTGTTTTTATAAGTGGAAGAATGTTCTGAAGTGGTGTAACTTCATGGGTCTGCAGTTTCAGCTGTATAATAGGGTGAGAAACAGGTTACTTTCCTGACTTGACACTTACAACTCTAGAATATCAAAACTGGTAAAGGTAAGTTGCATTGCTCATTAAAATTAAACTGGCAAAAGCCTGTCTACTTGAAGGTGCGTAGGACTTTTTAAAAATTCTTTAAAACTAACAAGTATAGCAGACACCCTAAATTAGAACGTGAATGATGTTGGACCATCTTTTTGACTATTATGAAGGGTTCTCTGTGTTTCAATGTCAGAACTCTTTAACCCGTAAAAGAGTAATTGGTTAGATTATGAGCTATCAAAGTTGTGGCTGTTGCTGATTAACTACTACTTAACCATGACAACTGTTCTGCCTTTCAGTCATAGTTCAAGATTCACAGAATCACAGAATGTTAGGAGTTGGAAGTGACCTCAAAAGATCATCTAGTCCAACCCTCCTGCCACAGGAGGATTCCCTAGACCAGGTCACACAGAAGCACATCCAGAGGGGGTTTGAATATCTCCAGAGAAGGAGACTCCACAACCACTCTGGGAAGTCTGTTCCAGTGCTCTGGCACCTGAACTGGGAAAAATTTCTACGTGTATTCACGTGGAATCTCCTATGCTTCAGCTTACAGTCATTGCCTCTTGTCCTGTCACTGGGCTCCACTGAGAAGACCCTGACCCCATCCTCCTGACACACACCCTTCACATATTTAAAAGCAGAGATGAGGTAAAAGCAGAGATAAATACACTGCATTACTNTTTCTGCCTGCCCAAGTCTCCAGCCTGTCTAAGTCACACTGAATGGCAGCACAACCCTCCAGTGTGTCAGCCACTCCACCCAGTGTAGTGTCATCAGCAAACTTGCTGAGAGCACACTCTGTTCCCTCATCCAGGTCATTAATGAATAGATTGAAAAGTACTGGTCCCAGTACTGACCCCTGAGGGACTCCACTAGACACCGGCCTCCAACTAGATTCCATCCCATTGACCACAACTCTCTGACTTCTGTCCTTCAACCAGTTCAAAATCCACCTCACTACCCAATCATCCAGACCACACTTCCTCACTTTAGCTGCAAGGATGCTGTGGGAGACAGTGTCAAACGCTTTACTGAAATCAAGATAAACCACATCCACTGCCCTACCCTCATCTATCCACCTGGTTATGTCCTCATAAAAGGCTATGAGGTTGGTCAAACATGACTTCCCCTTGGTAAACCCATGCTGACTGCTGATGTAGAAATATTTATTTCCATAGTTAAATCAATGATATAGGAGTTACTGTGTGGGCATTCACATACAGGATTACCACGTAGAGGGAATAATTTCTTTTTTTGCACTGTTATTTGAATTGGAGAAAACAATTGAAAGGATAATGATGCAGGAAAGCTAACCCTTCTAAGCAATGAAGAGAAATCACTGGCCAGGTAAAACATCCTGCTTTAGAAATCCTGGTGGACTCATCGATTTACAAAGATCGATTCAGTTCTCACAGTTATTTAATTGGAGGTATTAAGGTCTGGGTCTTAGTCATAGTCCAAGTAATCAAATTCCTCCAATGTTGTGTTTTCACTGTCTTTTTAAAAGAAATATACAAACCTTTACTTTTGACCGCTCCAGGGGTTAGTAACCTAGTAATAAAAAAAAATAGCTCAGGCTTCTGAAATGCAGTGATGCTTGTCAATATCTTTTTCCTTGTCATATTTGATCTTTGAAGTCTACAGAAATGTTTTTCTCTTTTTTGAAGAACAAAAATAAAAATAAAATAAAAACAAACAAAACCCCCACAAGCAAACAAACAAACAAACAAAGCTTGCTTTTTCATTGCTAGCATTGACCTAATGAAGACTTTGTCATAGATAGAATAGTATAGTTCATCTGGAAGGGACCTACAACTATCATCTAGTCCAGCTGCCTGACTGCACCAGGGCTAACCAAAAGTTAAAGAATATTATTAAGGACGTTGTCCAAATGCTTCTTAAACACTGACAGGCTTGGGACATCATATACCTATCTAGGAAGCCTATTGCAGTGTTTGACCACCCTCTTGGTAAAGAAAGGCTTCCTTATGCCCAGTTTGAACCTCCCCTCACACAGCTTGGAAATATTCCCGTATGTTGTGTCACAGGATCACTCTCATAAATAGCAAAGATACTAGTTTTTGCATTGCAACTGTACAAACTTTTTCAGGAAGCATTTTCTTTTGCACTCTGTTTCATCAGGAACCTTTTCCTTTTTTGTCTGCATCTGTTGCTCAGTACTAACCCTCAGATTTTGCCCTCTCAAGCATTCCCTTTGTATATGAAGCTCTCAAAAAACCACCGCTTTCAGATATTTCTGCATTCCTATCAAAAAAACCCAAGATCTCAGAATGTTCAAGTAACGTGCAATGTGTTTTTATTTAATGCAAAAAGATGCAAGAAAAAAATGCATTGACCTCTCTTCAGTAAGTTTTCTCAAGAACATTGCAAAATACATGTAAACTCCCTTGGCCTATTCAGTCTTTCCAGATGCATCGTTCTCCTGGGTAGTTAGGCAGATGTAGAGTCAAGTGGGAGTGCATGTTGGATACCACCACTGTATTGAGATATTTAGGCCTCCATATGGTAAGGTAAGTGCCATCATTTTTTTCTCATTTTAAAATTTCCTGTGAGGACGGTTTAGCCTTATCTGTGGTTACAGAACAAAGGAATAATTTTCTCTATACACATTGTATAAAATATCTCTTCCATTTAATCATTTATGGGATGTTATAGCTAGAATACATAAAATGTTACAATATTTACTTCTCCCTCAGAATTGCTGGGTTTTTTCCTCAGCTGTGGAAATGGCTTGTTCTTACTGAGCAATATCTGATCTGCATGTCTGTATTCTGTGGTTACTCTAACACCACAGCATTTAAGATTCAGTTTCTTCAACTAAAAAGTGTAGGAAATCCAGAGAGAAAAACATACCAACGTAACTTCATTAGTGCTATAGAGAAGATCTATGGCATGCTCAAAATGGCACCCTGAGAAAGTGTTGTGTTGAAAAAAACAATAAAAAATACCACACTGATGTTTCAGAGGTTGTAAATGTGAGATTCTGTTACCAGAACTTCTTCAGTGTCAGATATACTTAGCTGTAATTGACTTTGTTTTGAAACTTTGTCATCTATCGTCATTTCTCTACATGCCTTTGTAACACATCTTTCCAAACAGCATGTGCTCTGTAGAATTCCCTGTCCTCCTGCAGTTATCCCATGTCAAAATTAGGGCATAACTGACCTACCTGCATGCTAGAAGCAGTTGATCAACCCACTTTACAGGGACTTAAAGAACTTGCTTTTCAGAGCTATGGGAACTATGATGCTGATGGTCTCTCTAAACATTGTGATTATGCCTTTTCCCCTCCACCTGTGAATTCTCTTCATGTCTGCAGCATTTACACAACAGTTAGTCTCCAGTGAAAGAAAAGTGTTCAGTGGATCAAAATACAGACCAGAAATATTTGGAGCAAGAGAGCATTTCTGCAGTGTGGGGTGAACCTGGCAAATTTATACAAACTGACTGGAGGGGATGATGGATACCAACTTCCTTTCCTTAGGACAAATGTGCTTCAGAAACAGAGAATTAGTTTCTTGTTCTACCAGCTGCAAAACAACCTTGGTCATGGTATCCTGGGCTTGGGTCTTGAACTCAGGTAGAAGAGCTGTATTTCTTCTCTCTGGATGGCCAAATCGGGCTTCTTGCCTCATTTCCCCAGGGTAGATGGATTTACTCTTCTTTTCCTCTCAAGGCCATTGTGCAGTTCTTGGAGATGGTAGTTCTAGTTCTTACCCAGAAACTTTGACTAGTTCAGAACATTGATTTTTTTATTTATTCAGCTAAAAAGACAGAAAACCAATAAACTTATATTAATCTCCTGCTTGACTTCTTGATCTTCAAGATCCTAGGAAAAGCCCTGACACCCAAAGGACTGGGAATTCTTGAGTAGTGACCTGTGTGTGGCTGTAGACAACATGTTCTCAAGGGAAAGTGACATTTGTGGCACAGTTCAGCACAAAGGCTGAGTAACTTCACAGCTTAGCTCCTTAAACAACGTGGCACAGTGCCAGTAGCTCTGATCAGACCACTGCCAGACAACAACTCAGAATCATTCTGGGAAATATATTCTTAATTGGCTATTTATCTCAGATTGTCTCTCTTCCTTTCAAGCAATTGAAATCTTGCTGGGAAAAAGGACATTTTTCAGAATTTGACATACAGTTTAGTGTTGGGTACCTTAAGGAAGTAGTGTTGTCTTTCAGGGCTGCCTGTTATGTCTGGAAGCTCCTTTGCCTCTCTGATAGGAAGCAAGACCCATCATGCTCCTGACATTCAGGCCATCATCACATGAACATTGTTTAGAGGTATGTGTAAGGGTTTGAAATGTGCTTGTTTTTAGATGGTGACTGCTGCATGGCCTGTAGCTAAGCTATCTTGCCATCCAGACAGAACAACAGTTAAAAAATATGAAGCTATGTCAATATTTCCCTAATTTTATCTAGGTTTTATGGTGCGCTCTTGAATGTCTGTCTGAGCAGTACTAGCTCTAATTTCTCTAAAGAAGATGTTTTATCTGATATAACAGTGGTTAATGTATTTCTATCACTTTTCGTCACATCAATATTTAATGCCTTAGTTCTGTATTATTGACTTATTATTCTCCTATTATTATTGAGTCGTTTTACTTTGTTAACCAAATAGCTTTACAAGCCCACAGAATTAAGCCTTACAACATCCTCTACAGTGGCATGGACATTTTACTTTCCATTTTGGAAAAAAGGAGATCAAATGCAGAGTGATTTTGACTTAAAGATCATCTGGATTCTGAAACAAAGCTGGTGTTTGAACATAGTCTCTCACAGTAGCACTTCCCCTATGCAGCTAAGGCCTTCCAAAAATGAGACCAGCAAGGCAAGGTTGTAATCTTTTCATGTTAAGCTTTTCAAGATTTTCTTACTTCAGTAATCCTAAACTTGTCTGATAGCAAGGATCTTGATTTCATTAATCACAACTAGTATGTAGTCCTGTTGTACCTTGAGAACAGTAATGACTCTTTTCTGCAGCAGCTTTGGAGGAGATAAGGTGTCTCACAATGGCTTGGATTTTAGTTCTTTCAGAGGGTCCTTTGGGATAAAAGCTAAGGTTTTACATTGCAGTAACATGTTTACAATAGTGTAATTTCAACAGACAGAGGGACTGTATACTTCCATCTTTGCTCATATTAAGAAGATTGAATGATGGCTTTCATGAAAGTAATTTTGAAGAGTCTTTTGTTAAAGCAGTTCCTAGATTTTGGCTTTGTATTTTTGATGTGTACTATACAAGAAAGGCTCTCTTGGATCTAGTTCATTCCTTTAAGCTGTAGCTGAACATCCATATGTATGTTTTGAACAACGTGAACTCAATCCCAGTCAGCCACAAAGAAAAGATATCTGTTCACAATTTAGAATGTGTTCTATTACATTGCTATTGGATTAAATTAAAGTACCAACTAACTAAGATTTTTAGACAATTCATGTTGTTATTTGAATGTATTATTCATTTTTTACTATAATTCACATCAACTGGTTTCTAAGTTTCAGGCACAATGAAGTTCATATTTGATACTATGCTGAGTTATGGAACTGTGTATTGTGGTTCTCAAAATTCAGATTGTCCCTATTTAAACCAAATGTGTTCATGTGGCTATTTTAGCAATAAATATTTTGATCAAAGTTAAATTTATTAACAGTTTTAGTGGAAAAATAGTGACAGGGATTAGTACTTTCTTTAAAAGTAAGTTATTTAAGATGAAGTAACTTTCAGTATCTGAAGGGGGCCCACAAGAAAGCTTGTGAGGGACTCATTAGAAGGTCAGATAGTGAGAGAACCAGGGGAAATGGATGTAAGCTAGAGGAGGGTAGATTTAGATTAGACATTAGGAGGAAGTTCTTCACTGTTAGGGTGGTTAGGCAGTGGAACAGGTTGCCCAGAGAGGTTGTGGAAGCCTCATCCCTGGAAGCTTTTAAGACAAGGCTTGATGGGGCCCTGGGCAACCTGATCTAGTGGTTGATGTCCCTACCAGGCAGTGGCGTTGGAATTAGATGATCTTTAAGGTCCCTTCCAACTCTGACAATTTTATGATTCTATGATTTTTGAATTAAAATATGCTTGCAGATAAGATGTGCAATAATTTTATATCTCTTCTGAATTTATGCCTGACTCACTGTACATAAATATTGTTTGAGCAGTGTGGTAATACCACACATTGAACCACCAGTGCCACTTAACTGAAAACTATATTTGGTTTTTCATTATGTCTGGGTCTATTTACTGGTCTTTATCATCTGAAAGGATTGCATACAGATGTATTGCAGCACATGCTTGGTTCAGGAATGTGGTGAGAGTATATGCCTAATTTCTCTCTGGTTTCCTTCTGGAGTTTTCTCCATACTACCTCATACAAGATTAATATCCATCCATCTTATTTTCCCTGTCCTAATCCTTCCCAATACAAATCTTGGGGATGACTAATACCTAGGTGAAATCTCATTTATTTGGTAATGAGCTTATGGGAAAGATTGTATTTTTTCCCTACTGTCTTCCTTTCCTCTTCATCTTCAGACCCTAGAGTTAGCACCAGTGCCATAGCCCCAGTTTCCACTAAGGCAAGGTGAAGGAACACTTGCTGGAAAGCAATGTTTGCACTGAGCAGTGTATCCCTTTCTCAGGGAAACACAATCTAAATTATCTACTGCACTCTGAGGTTTTATAAACTTTTGTCTTTCTAGTTTTCAAGCAGAAATATACTGGCTGAAGAAGTGTAGGTTTATTGTAAATTTTGTAACAGTCATCTCTCTTCTATAGCCTGCAAGTACCAGGGCAGCAAGTGCAGTCTCAGAGCTTCACCAAAAGGAGATATGTTTGCTACAGATTCTAAACATATGACACAGTTTCTGTGCTGTATCATTTCAATAAAGGGATAGCTGGGGTTTTGGGTTTTGTTTTTTTTTTTTTTTTCATGGAGACAAAAGGAAAGAAAGCCAACACATAACAGGCAGTCCCTGGTTTGCAATACTGAAACAGATAAAGCATGTTTCACTGTCTTGAGAGTAACTGTGCACTCAAGCTGGATAAACCAACTGAAGAGGCCTGTGACTCTAAATAATGATGTTTTAAAAATGCCTTCTTCAGTTATCTTGAATACAGACCAATTCTATTTTAAGAGGTTGTGTCTACTCTCTCTGTATTCATCCCTGTTTCTCCCCCCCACATCTCCCTGCCTCCTTGTTAATTCGTTTAAATAGGGTTTCTTTCTCTTCAATTTGCATTCAAATGGCTGTCAAGGGAATTTATGGAAATAATATAAGTGCTTTTATCATTGTGTATGTAGTCACATGTGCTAATTTTCAAAAGATGAACTTATCTAGCTTCTTAGCAAAAAAAAAAAGAGTAAGAGTCAAGCACCAGCGTTGTCATGCCTACAAAGCCAAGAATGCCCAAAACAGCGTGGTTTGAAAACAAAACCAGAAAGCCCAATTAGGTTAATTGTTATATCTTTGTCTATTGTTTTAGATGGCCCACCCCACCCATGGTCTGGAAGATCTTTTCTGCTTCTTCCTCCTACAGAAGCAAAAACTACCCACATCTAGACTTAGCATGCAATGGCATCCCTTTCAACTTTGTCTTTAACAGTGAAACACAAATTTACTGATTTTTGGACATTCCACTTCTTGTGCCATTTCTTTTCCTTAATTAAGTTACAGAAATAGTGGGGCACATCTCTCTCTCTCTCTCCATTAGCAGGAACTCCACAAACAGCCCCATGAAACATCAGCTGTTACCTGTGTGGACTGAGTCTCTGAGAGCCGAAATTGCCCCTTTTTCTTCTCAAAGTGGCAATCAGCAGGTTCCCCAACCTCCACTGTATTTGGTAACATATTCAGCAGATTCACAGCCAAGACAAACTTGATTTTGACCAACTCTGGCACCAATGGCTTATCAACTTGAGCGTGTAGGTATTGCTTAGGCAACACATGGTCTGCCTCATTTCAGAGTCTAGCATCTTTGCTTGTCCTTTTTGGCACTTGATGACAAAGTCTTTCTCTTTCCATTTCCTAAAAAATTGCAGAAATAGATACAAGAAGAAGCTTACATCAAGCATTTAAATTGTTAATAAAACTAATTGGTGGCAGAAGTGTGGGTGGTTATCCGACACAATAGTATTTATTTTCTAAGATATTTTTCTGATGTACTATTAAGATCCCACAATGGCAAATTATCCATTATACTTCTATGTATTTTCTAAAAGAAAGGAAGAAATTATGCAGTGCAAACATGAATGTGACACATTTCAAGCCTTTCAACCCAGTGAGTTGTTAGATCATGTTACTCTGCCCTTCTTTAAAAGAATATATGTAAGTATTATATAATACCAAAACAGAGCACAATTAATTATGTGAGTGCTAGTTACTGGTTTATTTGTAAAATTCCTGAAAAGGTGGAGAGTCAAAGTGGGAGTCACAAGAGCTTTGGAATCTGCAGATCAAGAAAAGTAATGTTATATCCACATATATTTAGTGAATGATAATGCAAACCACAGACAAATATAGGCAAGAGGAGAAAATAAATTCCATGGCTCAAGCTGGGAATTTATTGAATGTTAGAGCCAGAGAAGCAATAATTTAGAGGGGAGTATTTCCCTGGATTCTGCACTACTAATAAATCATTTCTGGTCATGCAATTTTTCGTGGTCTCAACAATGATTACATCTTTCATACGCTGGCCACACTTAGAATCCACATATTTTTCTTCATTCTACTCTCTCTATTACTAATGCTATGGATGCTCTCAGGTGCTGAGGAATAACATTTTCTGCGTAGAAAGAAAGAGAAGTCTCTCTACACACACACACCTGTACATATTCATACATGACCCCTTTTGTCCAAGGAAAATGTCATATATAAAAAATACATTTTTTTTCCAGAATTGCCATCAGGAAATACTATAAAATTTTGTAAAATAAGTAGAAATCATAAAATTTAAATAAAATTCTATTTCTGAGCATACTTTCCCTGTAGAGAGGACAAGAAGAAAGAAAACCTGCCAGTCTGCCTTAGCAGGTACGAAAATAGGTTGTTTTGTGTTCATAAATGACTTAAGATTCTTTGGAGAAAGAAAGTTACTAGAGGGAAGTATTTTCTCATCAGATTTGCAATATACAAAGTCTTAAGCAATTATGACTCCTTGGGATATGAACGTGGGTAGAGAAAATGCTGCAGTAAACTAAGGGAACAGCTTCTAGGCACTAGCCATAAGAGCAAAAAATTCTGCCAAGTGATGGAGGAATAGCTCACTTTTTGTTTTTTAAAAGGTATACATGCACCTTCCAAGCCAATGAGAGAGCTTTCAATAATGCAGTTACGAAGGAAAGTTATGAGAGTTTGTAATAATTGTTGGATCAGAAAACCAGACAAGGTGTTCCAGAAAGCATAAAAGGTGAAAATGCCCAATGCCTATAAGGTCAAGAATAAAAGACTTTACTAGTGATTAAGTGGTAGAAAGTTTAAAAAAGATTCTTGTGAACATCTGTGAAGGACACAGAGTACTTTCTGGAAGGCAGAGTTGTTCCTCTATCCCTGTGGAACTGGTGGAAGGGCAGCCCAGAGACTGCAGATGAAAATCCTGGCCTCAAGGAAAGCTTGCAGAGAGAAGGAGCAAACCAGCAGCCAAGCCCCAGCAGTGATGGAGAAAACTTTCTGCAGACTATAGAAGACTCTGCCAGGTGTGCTGCTACTAAGGAAGCCACTGAGTTGACTGTAACAAAGCCTGGAAGCAAGATTTGATCTTCCTTTGAATAATATAAATAAATATAAAATATAAAGGCAAATCTATTGCAAAGCCGTGGCTGACTTAGGTGTCGTTGCAGTGTTAAAGGTTGTTACTGATTTAAGGATTAGAGGAACAAATCACAAAATAAAGGGTGTTTTTTTTTTTAATTTGACTCTTAGGCAGCTCACTAAAGCACTTAAAGTAAACATTGAGTAAGTGACCTTCTAGAAATTATTCTAGACTGACAGAGACCAAAGCTACTGACAACGGGAAACAAAAGCTGGGGATAGTAAAAGTGCAGAACAACATTTGTAGTTCCCAAGCTGAACCGACTATATGCAAGTCTCTAAAGACCTGAGGTAAAAAAACAAGACCTGATCTTTTCAGTCAGAAATGTGTGAGTATAGAGCAATTTCAGTGCCTTTAAGTCAAGCGTCCAGTCTTCAGGTTTCTCCAGTACAGATAAACCTGAACTGACTATTACACCAGCCAGCAATCACCCTGTTTGTACTTCTCCTCCAGTCATGAGGAACAGCAGTCTGGTCCTATGCTCAGATTCAGTTTTGTTACAGCTGGCAACCTGGTGTGGTTAGTTGAAATAAAATGAAGAGAATTGTTCTGTTGAAGCTCAAAATGCTTTTCTGTGTAGAAGAAAACCTCAGCTAAACCAACTAATAAAGCCAAGTGGAAGACATATCCTATTTCAGCATCTCAGTGTTAACTATCTCCCCTGACAACACCCGTTTTGGAAATATTGAACTATTTAGTATTTCTGAAACATCTGGACTTTCTACTTGTTTCATAATTCTCTAACAAAAAAATTCTGCACATCATCTATCAATCCACGGCCACATTCTTTTCTCACCCTATCATGGTTAGATTCCTTGGGATGTTGTAGGGGTTTTTCATAATGCTTTTCTCCCAGTTTTTCTTGGACATCCTTGGATTATTAAGGGGCTCAATATGTACTCACTTTGAACTATCAGGAATTAAACTAGTGTTTTCAGGAGTTGTTATATAAGCTGGAGAAATGGGGACTTTGGGGGACCTGACCTTTTTCCCCTAGCCAAAACAGACCCATTGGGGCAAAATTAGGACAGATCTCATTCACTGTTTGAAGAAAGTCCCCTTGCTATTGCAATGTGAAGAGCAATGGTACAGTGTTTTGTTCAAAAAAGGGGGTTTTTTATTACATCCAAGCCAGATGCACTGTTTCTAGGGCTGTACTTCTATAAGTGAATGGAAACTCCTAAATATCTCCCCTCTAAATAGGTAGGTAGCTGCTTTTTATAGGTCAAGATCCACACAGAAGAGTCACTGCATGGCCTCTGTGTGGAGCTTGTCACCTGTAGTGTAAGTAGTCAGTGTTTACCTGAGCTATGTCTATCATGAAATTAAAGAGCGATTATATCCTACTGTGGAAGTGCCATCCTCCTTCTAGTTTTAAAAGTCAGTAAATGGATGGGAAAATTTGGTCCATCCACATGGGCTGGCACTGATGAATGCTTCTTGTAGGTGGAGGAGGGCAGCCTGCTGTTGGCCGGCTTTGAGCAGAGGCTGAACCTCTCTGGCCAGTACACGTTCCTCCCTAGCTTACACTGCTGGACACTTTGCCTTTCTCTCCCACCTTTGCACCAGTGTCCTTCTTCCACGTTAGTTTTTCAGCCAGATGAGTTCCCTCACCTATCTCAGTATGCAATTGCATGTGTGCAATCAGTGCAAGACAGTTGTAAAATTAGTTAGCTGTGAAACTGCTGAACCAGGAGCAGGAGGGAAGGTGGGGGCAAAGGAACCCAGCCTGAGACAATCTGGGGCTGCCACAGCAGTTTCTGATATGCTGAGCAACCTCTCAGAAATGGCCAGTTTGCTGTCAGGTAATGTGAGGAGCTGCCTGATAGCAGGGTCTTGTGTGGGCATTGTTTCATCTGTCAGGCTGCCAGTGGATACACAGCAACTGCAATCTGCACCACTCCTCCCTTCCACAAAGATCAGGGGAGTTGGTCACGTGTGTCTGGGCTACGAGACTGTTAGGAGAGATGATAACAATGCAAAAACAGTAGACTGGTGTAAAGGCTAAGGAGATAAAGGATGGTTCAAAGAAACATTTTTATGTATGTGTCTATTTTTATATGACCTCTGTCTGGAACATAGCAAATGAAATTGTGGAGGAATACAGACTCTCCTTAAACAATATCACAAAATGAGACCTTGCTCCTGAAAATAAATCTGTGTGTCAGACTTTAGCTCATTGATTTTACTTGTCTGAGTCTCACGCTAATTAAGGAAAAACAGTCTGAAGAGCAGTCCCTGCGTTCTGGTCAGCCTGTGAAATAGCCTGTAGGGGGTGATTGAAAGATGTTTTGTATAGTTAAAAATCCTATAAACCTTGCTGTGATTATGAAATAATTCACCTTTTTCAGTAATAAACTTGAAAATAGAAGTGGCCTGAAAAATTGAGTATATCTGGAGGAGTGAAGAATGTTACTATTTTCCCTTCTGTGCAGTTTTTTTACTAGATTGGAAAAAATATCAGAAAAACATCATCAACAATATCTGGACAAAGTTCTGTCAAACAATTAAGTAAAGGCACCCTGCCCACACAAACCACCTCTCCATGTCCCCAGGCTGGAAGGTAAGGACTTGCCCTCTTTACGTAACATGAGTAATAAAGAAGGAAGGCATGGTGAACTCAGCAGGGCAGAAGTGTCCTAGGTGTTTCTGATGAGTCCAAGTAAACATACAGAATCACAGAATCACAAAATATTAGGGGCTTGGAAGGGACCTCTGGAGATCACCTAGTCCAGCCCACTGTCAGAGCAGCAGCTCTTAACCCATGTGTAGTCTGTTACCACTCACCACTCCAAAGCAAACTTAGCTCTTCAAACAGATAATTTCTTTGGCATCAGATGAGGTGAGCCCATCTTGAAATTCAAGTATTTGCTGCTCTCAACTCAAGGCAACTAGGAGATGTTGAAAAGAGAAGTAGGGTCTGAGACATCCTCTGAGGATGCATATGGGAGGACAAGGTGTGGAAAAGAGAGGAAAAGGTAATAGTGAAAAGAGGAGAGAGAGACAGCACAGGAAATATGAGAGGTCAGTAAGTGCAGGAGAAACATACCAGCAAGGAAACAGCAGACAAATGGACCAAGGGAGGAATATTTTATACCAAAACCACACTTCAGGCATATAAGACACTCGCTGTATCTGTTATATTTTATCAAGGTGCTCAGTCATGCTTTCTGTGCCATACTGCTGCTCCTATGTGTCTTTACACAGCAAATCCTGCCAAACAGCCAGCTGAGCATGTGCTGTGCTTGTAACACATCAAGGCAGTTGTAGCTGCCCCTCCAGGCTGTGCTAGAAATTCAGAAAAAGGGGAAAGAAAAAAAAAATTGCATTTTGCAAGACCTGATGTTGTTCCAAGTTCTTGAGACAGAAAACAGGTAAATGTAATAGGGCTTTAATATCTTGTCAACACTAGTTAAAGTTATGCCTTTGCCAACAAAGCCATTACAGACCACCTTTCTAGGCACTTAGAACTTGGCTGTAATCATATGTTCTGGGAGTAAGAAATTTTCTCTTAGATATAAAGTAAGAAGTCATTGTGGGGCTTTTAAACAATGAAAGGAGAAATAATGTCTTCTCACAACTCCTTTAAGGTATCGAATAGTAATCAGAACAGAGATAAAAGCAGGGCTCAAACTTAGGCAACTACCTTAATGAATTCTAGAGGTTGCTGTAACTTTTAATTAAAGGCTGGTATAAACAACCATGATGTTAACTGTCATCTGAAACCTGATAACCACAGGCTTTGGCAGTTTACCAGAAGAACCAATCTTGTCAGTGAGGATCTCAGAAGTGCCTTGCTTCTGCTCCTGAAAGACAAAACACTGCAAACCATGAAGAACACTGAATGCAGCAGATTGTGGAAACTGTGCAAAGAAATAAAGGGAGAGAGGCCCTAACTCTAGGATTACTCAGAAACTAGGAAAAGAAAAATCAATACCTTTTATTACACTACAAAACTACATCTAAGGGTTGAGCAATGGGCTTCTTCCTGCCTCAGCTTAAGGATTCTTCAATCAAGATTTGTAGGTGAAACCAGAGAACTGATCCTTCCAGATGTGTCCAGCAGTTATTAAGTGTAAAACTCATACAGTTTGTTCAGTCCTACCTGTTCTCTCAGGTAGGACTGCAGCTTACATGCCCTCACAGTACTGAAAGGAGCCTCACAAGTACTGAAGAGAGCAGCATGACCCTGGACTCTGCCTCCTACTTTGGGAAAGGTACTCTTGAACACTGAGAAGCTCTTTTTCAACTGGATAAGACAGAGAATCGACTTCTCACAGAGTATCAGAAAACCTACAGCAGTTGCAGCTGTTTTCCTTGATAGCCATTGAAGTAAGGAGGTCATCTCTGGCTCAACCAAATAATTTCATGTAGATTAGAACATTTCTGTCATATTAGTTATGCCACAGAGTATGAAATTCGCACTGGCTTCACACTAGCAGCAAAAGGGACCATCCCTCATGGCCCAAAAAGCTTGCGGTAATGGCATTAACACAGTAACACTCTTTAGACAAACAAGACCCAGCAATGTGAGTTTCCCCCTACATCACAGTTTTGCAGTGCGAAGGATTTGTGGTGCAGTATGAGAAGGATTGTAGCTGACTCCAGCTGGACCATGATCTGATCTATCAGTAAAGTTCATCTAATGCTAAAGAGATACATGAGCATAATGAATATATTTATGTATAATATGTATGCACAGAGAAAGAAAGAGATGAGGAGAAAGAGGTTAATGAGTTAAGGATTTTCAAATTAGACAAGATACGATTCACTGGCAGATGGCCTCAGTAAAGTGACCATCCTAATAAAGTGTGTTATACAGTATCATCAATAATCCATTAGAAGAATGGCAATAGTTTAAGTGCAGCAACAGTTTGCTAAAAGATCTCTGCGTATTTCATAGCAATGGAATTTACAATTTCATTCAGAGGGGAAAACAACCAACCAGCCCTTTTAGTTTTGAAGAATAACTTTAAAAATACATGGTGTAATCCATTGTGCTGTCATGTGCTTGACTTCAATAGGAATCTGAAATAGTGCCTCTAACTTGTGCTAACTGATCCAATTAATCTTAATCCTCATCCCCCAGGCTCAGGGCCCCTATGCTCAGTGAGGCATGGCTATGTGCTACGTAATGTGGCATTTTGTCAGGGTGCCACCAAATTCAGCATTCCCTCGTGGAATTCCCTATTTTGCTGCAGGCGGTTGCTCAACCTTTTGTTTTCTGTCTTCTGACTTGCCTCTTACCTCCTCTTCTTTCCCCATGAGGAGGAGGTAATTGGATTACAACACATGCTCCCTCTGCTCCTCCATGGAGCCAAGCAGCAGGAGGTTGGAAAGCAACCATCTGAACCCAGCCTGCAGCCAGGGAGCAGAGATCCAAGCGTATTGGATGACACACTGGGCCTCGCAGGGAGCAGAGCAGCTGTGGGTAAATGGGCAAAGGCTCCTGAAATTGCCCGCAAGAGCACTTCTTCCCCAGCTCACATGAGAAAGGAAGTTTAAGTTAGGTGTCCAAGACAACATGATGGGAGCTAAGACCTGGGGTATAGACTAAGACCCTTTGAAAGTATAGTAGAAAAAAATCCCACTTTTGGGAATAATGGGGGCAGGAGTGTAGTTTTGTAAAATATCAAGTGTTGCCACATTCTAAAACAAGCACTGGGCATCTTTCCCCATCTCCCAAATCTCGACACAAAATATTAGATTTTAGGACAATTACATTGGGTTTGTGCACTTTTTTAGTATCTATATAGATGTTTGTGTGTGTGGCAATCTGTTATTTGTCTCAGAGCTCTTCCACGTGTATGGAGTCAAGTAATCTTAGAATGGCTAGGGTTGGAAGGGACCTTCAGAGGTCATCTAATCCAAATCCTCTGCAGCAAGAAGGGACACCTACAACTAAATCAGGTTGCTCACAGCCCTGTCAAACCTGACCTTGACTGTTTCCAGGGATGGGACACCTACTACTTGTCAAGGCAACCTCTTCCAGCGTTTCACCATTTTCATTGTGAAAATTTTCCTCCTTAGATTCAGTCTAAATCTCCCCTCCTTAAGTTAAAGCCATTACCTTTTGTCCTCTCATAACAGGCCTTTCTAAAAAGACTTCTCTGTCTTTCTTATAGGCTCCCTTTAAGTAGTGATAGGCCACACTGAGGTCTCCCTGGAGCCCTCTTTTCTCCAGGCTGAACAACTCCAACCCTCTCAACCTTTCCTCATAGGAGAGGTGTTCCAGCCCTCTGATCATTATTTTGTAGCCCACCTGTGGACTCACTCCAACAGAGGTATTTGGGTTTCTGTTACAAAAAAAAAAGACCGAAACCAGGGCTGTCTGATAATGCACAGACTCCACTTCTGCCTGAGCACCCTCCCCTCCAAGTGTTTAGTCTTTCCTCTGATAAACCCACACTTACCCATCCTCTATCTTTACAATTACGCAAATGGACCATAGCAACTGTTCTCTCCCTACCCCTGCACCTCCAGTGTGACAGTGCCACTCATGGAGACTAGATATCCCACTGGACTTCCAGTCTCCTGTTTGGGAGATGTGAGATGTTGCACTAGTGTTGTCTTCTTTTCCACTGAATTGGGATTAAATGTGCCAAAAACTTTTCCACACTCACTGGTTCCCTTACAGCTTTTGTAACATGCCTTCTCTCACACAGATAACCTGAGAAAACCTAGAAGACACCACTTGGGGTTTCACAGAATCACAGAATCATTACGGTTGGAAAGGACCCTCAAGATCATCCAGTCCAACCAATAGCCCTACACTATTCTTATCCCTAAATCATCCCCTGAAGAAACACATCTATCCTCTTCTTAAAAACCTCCAGGGATGGTGACTCCACCACCACCC
>VWZX01009010.1:34742-49765 GCA_013399015.1 Galbula dea | reverse complement strand
GCACACAGTACTCAAGGTGTGGCCTCACCAGTGCCGAGTACAGTGGCAAGATCACCTCCCTGCTCCTACTGGCCACACTATTCCTGATACAAGCGAGGGTGCCATTGGCCCTCTTAGCCACCTGGGCACACTGCTGACTCATGTTCAGCCAGCTGTCAATCAGCACCCCCAGGTCCTTCTCTGCTGGGGAGCTCTCCAGCCACACCTTCCCGAGCCTGTAGTGCTGCTGGGCGTCGTTACGCCCAAAATGCAGGACTCTACATTTACCCTTATTAAAACTCATCCCATTGGCCTCTGCCCATCGACCCAGCCTGTCTAGGTTCCTCTGCAGAGCCTCCCTACCCTCAAGCAGATTGACACTCCCACCCAGCTTAGTGTCATCTGCAAACTTACTAAGGGTACACTCTATCCACTCATCCAAGTCATCAATAAAGATGTTGAACAGGAGCAGCCCCAGCACTGACCTCTGAGGGACACTGCTTGTGACTGGCTGCCAACCGGACTTGGCTTTTCAGCTTCAGCTCATGTCTGAGAGCCCGCTGCCCTCCTGGTTCCATGTGATGCCATGTCTTGGCTCTAACACACATCCTGAGCCATAGCTTCATCTTAGTCTAAGGTTAGCTTGCTTTCTTATGTTGGGGAACAATACAATCCTTTGGAAATCCTGAAAACAACTAACGTTTTAAACTATTTCATTGAAATCAATATTAGTGAGTTTTTAGGAAAAATAATCCAGGGTCATGGAAAATGTCTAGACATTGGGAAAATGAATTTTAGTCCTATTTTGCAAAGTGAATGCTTTTTCTTGTAGAATTTTTGCAACAAAGCAATTCTGAGAATGAAATTATTATTGACTACTATGTTATCTTAGTTTTGTGAAGCACCATGATATGAATAGGACCCTTACTCCCATAACTGCACATTCATATTAGAAAAAAATAGTAGTTCTTGCACCACAATCACTTTCTCTCCTTCTCATTTTACTATGACAGAGTGAAATTGGAATTGACGGGAGAGAATCCTGAGGGTCATCTCAGTTCCACTGCTTCAAGCTCAGAATAACAGCAGGAGGTGTTTGCAAGAGTACAAGTTTTACGTTTAAATTCATCAACATTTAAGAGTTTGAAATAAAATTTTTAAAAGATGGGTTTCAAAATAGAGCTGGAGGGCACTGAAAAAAATTATTTTTTTTTTTACAGTAAATATGTCAATCTATTGTGAGGTTGTCATGTCACTGCTGGGAAGTGGGCAGAGGTTGCACAAGGGGGCTGAGATGTGCACACAGGGGCTTCTTCACCTTTGAAAATACAAGTCTAAACAACTACTCTGTTACCTTTGGCAGCGTAGCTGTGAAGTCCAACTCAGCCTTGAAAGTCCCTTGTTTTTCTGTAGTAGTTGAAAAGTCTAAATAGACTAGACTTTGTTTTGTCTCCTCTTAAAACATATCACCAGTGTTTTTCTCCTAAGCATTCTTGGTTTGTGATTGCATGTTTATATTAGATAAGAGTTCTCCTGCTTGTAGAAGGAAAACAAAACTCTTTGGTTTTTTATTTTGTGCACATATGCTTGTGTGTGTGTTTGCATACATCAGTGGCTATTAGCTGGATATTGACTCTCCTCCTTACAAGTTGCTGCACTTGGATCATGCTAGGATATAGGCACAAACACTGCACCTAAGTATCAGGAAAAAGGACTCACAGGGAATGTCACAGTGTATTGCTTTATTGAGCAATGATTTCAAGTACTTTGAACTAGGCTGCAAATAGTTGTTGCAATATGTTGCACAAAGAATCCCCAGATAAGAAATTGCCTTCTGTGGCCAAACGTGGCAGCAAACTATAGAGCTTTTCTGTATAAATTACCTAAGGTTTGGCTGCATCTCCTACTCTTACCTTGATGAAACGTTGGTATAATGTTAACAAATAATAAGGGAAAGGATTTGCCTTTAATTAACTGAGATCACCTAGTCCTAATACTTAAGAAGAATATCAGCTCTAGCACCTTTCAGGATGTTTGCTTTGTAAGATCTGGGTCCTGTAAAAACTTACGCACATGCTCACCTTCATTTCTGCCAAGTCTCAGGAACTTAATGAATGAAGTTAAATGTGGGTGTAGAATTTGACTGCTGCTGCTAAAACTCTCAAGGAAGTTTAGCAAAGCCAAATTTAGAAAGATTAAGATTTATTCTGACAACTATGATGTAAATTTGGATGGACTGTATCAACAGAAAGAATTTTGTTCAAGAGCCTCCAACAAAATTTAGTAAATGTCTTTAAATCCTCGTGTATTTTTTAACAATGTTAATGTCATCCTTCTGTGGGAGAGGAAAGGGACATGATGTGAAGACTCTTTAGCTTCTAGGATGTCATGCTGTTTGTTTTTCATAATAGCACTTTTTTTCATAATATAATTGCAAAAATGTCCTAATACTAGCCTATTTTTCATTAGTGTCTCTTTGTTCATTCCTGAACTCAAACAAACTTAACACATACTTGATAAACAAAGCCACTTCCTATAAATCATCAAAACCAGGCTTGTTTGCTCTCTTTACCTTTCCATGTAGTTTTTTAGAGGACGAATGCTTAGAAATATATGATACTACCTTAAAGTGGAGAATTAATCTGAACTCTAAGAAAAATATTTGCATGTTCTGGTATTTATATATGTAATTACACTTCATTTATTAAAACACAGTCATTAGCCCAACACCAAAAAAACCCTTTTGTTGAATTTTTGTTGAATTTTGTTGAATTGTTGAACTTCATGAAGTTTTAACTGTTTTAAATATTTTAAACAACTATTTAATTTTTTTTAATTATTTTTTTAAACATTGGCAGATACTGTACCCTTATAGTGAGATTAAGATGTTAGCACTTCCCTGCAGATTTGATGAAACAAAAACAATCAGGAAATAACAGCTGTTCATCTAAAACCAGTAAGGTTTCTGAGAATGTCCTTATTAAAAATAGTAACAAATAAAAGGAATAGCACAGCTTTGTAACACTTTCACTGAACTGTTTCATCATTCAGTTTGTATATTCTGTCTTCCTCTGAAGGTCATAAAAACTAGCTCGCTGAAAAAAAAAAAACAAAACCAGTGAAGTGCCTGCTGTTTCCCTAGCTTGCTACAAGTCCTTGTGCAAAATCACATTTTCTTGCTATAAAGTGCCACTTAGATCTGAGGAAAAAATGGCATAAAAAACTGCACAGAACAGAGCAAATTTTTTTTCCCAGCTGAATAGGTCTATATAAGTGGTGAAGGTAGAGTCATCTCCTACTAACTGGTTTTTAGATGCCAGCTGAAATACAATGGTAGTGTTGGTGCTTAATATGGGATACTTTTCCTAATTTAAAAGCTAGTGTCACACAGTTTAAATTTTTCGAACTTACCTTTGTTTATCTTTATCTTTCTGTTGTTTTAAAAATTAAATAAACTAGAAAATTCATGATCAATGCATCCTGTGTCAAATTGGCTCAGTGCAATCTATTTTAGACAGTTGTCCAACACGAGGCAGAAGCTAATTTGTGTGGCAAGAAAGCACACTAAATTTTCAGATGCTTCAAAAGTTTGAATGATAACTTCCAGTTCACACACTATCAGAGGTTTGCTGTGTTGCTGATTATAGACTGAACAGCTATGTTAGCTTTGTACTATTCCACTAGTACAGCTCAAAATTAACTATTATTAACAAAAAGAGGAAAACTCAGATTTATAGCACTAGAATCAGTTTGGGATATGAAGAAAATTTTATGAACTTTTGGAGTTTGCTATTTTTATTTGCTACTGTGTCTAGGTTGTGCTATGACATGGGTGAAAGACAAAATTTCTACTTGAAATACTGGGATTTAAAAAAAAATCAGATGTCTTTTGCAAGACAGTCATCAACAGATTTCATTGCAGCTGGAGGAAAATACCCTTAAGTTTCAGTTTCCCATGTCCCCCTTTATATACTACAAGGAAGAATGTATCATGCTTACTAAGTGGGAAACGTATTGCATTTTTAAAGAGTATATAAAGTTTTTTTCTGCTCAGCAGGGAAAGTATATAACACATAAATTGTTAACCACAACAAATCTTCAATTTGCAAATCAAAATCAATAATTCAGAAAAAAAATCAATGTAAGTGTCTCAAAGACAGTGAGGTGATATCAAACAATATTATCTAGAAATGTTTCCATTTGAGTATAAGCATGTTTCGGTCTCATGGTAGTCCTGGGAAGTAGCTGGAAGAGAGTAAGAGATACTCGCTCCTCACTTTTGGTGTTTGAAGAGTCCTCTAACCACTACAGGTTTCGTTGGATGGGGCTACTAATTATTTTGTAGTTAGAAAGTGCTCTATAAAAGGCATAAGAGAGTAATTCAATGCAATTTCCTTTTATCTTCCTTGCCAATTGATGTCTATACAGAGCAAGCGGGGCTCCCCAAACACATCAGTCTGTTTCAGATACACAAGATTAAGTAGCAAGTGACATTCAAGAGCAACTGGCCCACCCAGGAGGAGTGAAACCAGCGGAAAAGCTGTCAGATTCTGCCTTTTCTCCATTAATCTTGAAGCTTTTCAATGCTGCCAGGTCGCATCTCCATCAAACAAGCTGGAAAGAGTGTCAGGCTATTTTCTTTCGTCTCACCCTCCCCTTACCATCACCCCTCATTAACCCCTGCCATGCCAGGTTCTAGTTTGGGAGAAGCTCTTGTGTTAGCCCTAGTAGGTGAGGCAGCATGTAGGGCTGGATGGACCCCAGCATGGACCTTGCCTTAACAGGAGACTGACAATTAAGTGGTTGGAGAAGCGGGTGGCAGGGATTTCTTCCAAGCTGGAAGTGCTTTGAATGCTTGTGCAAGAAGTAATGAAATAGCAGATGTGTTTGCCTTCTACACATAGAACATGTAATGAGGTAATCTCTCCCAGGTTGGTCTAATTTGGGGATAACCTGTGTTTTCCATAATCTAGCTTTGAAGAGAGAAACATTTATTCATTTTGGGGTAAATTTTTGCCAGTTATAGTTGATTTGGCTGCATCACACAAGATCCAGGATTTGACCATGGTACAGATATATATATCTTATTCTTGCCCTGGGTAGTTCCAATAGTGTGTAGGATACATCAAGTAGCTGTCACAGAGGAGGCGTTCAGGCTGGCGTCAAGTTGAATCATAGAAGCAGAGGGTGGCTGAGTGTCCGGAAAGTGCCACAGATTGTGAAGTGTACCTGGCAGGGATAAGTAATAATACATGTTGGAACAGGAGCCAAGTGACTGTGATCCTCTGATATGAGGGGATGGGTTTTACTGAAAGGAAAGAGGCTTCTTTCCCTCAATTCCTAGGAATTGCATCCTGAAGATGATACTAGGGAGGGTGTGATTTTGAGAGGCAGGAAATTATACTGGAGGCAAAATCCAACTCTGAGAAATGAAATCTATAAACATAAGAATGGTTGCAGCAGGTAAAGCCAATGATCCTTCTGGACTGCCTCTGATGGCAAATGTCTCAGGAAGGTTATATGAAACAGGTATCATATAGTGATAGATCCTTGGATAGTCTTCTAGCTTGCAGTAACTTGGAGAAAAGGAACTTCCCTTATACTGATTTGGCATTTATCTGCGTCCACCTCCCCTTTTTATTTTGTAATAATACAGTTGTGTTGTTTGCTTATCTCTATTCTTTCTCAATCAAGAAATCTCTTATGTTCATCTTTCTACAAGTGATATTTTAATTTTTGACAGCTGCAGACATAGGATAGTGGATTTGTTTCTACCATAAAGCAAAGAGTGCGAGAATTACGAAGGAAGTAATGCCCTGACAAAACTCACATAACAGTATTTCCTTCCTCATTTTCAAGCAGAATCAAATTCAAGCAGAAATAGTCAGAGGCAGCAAAGTAAACTGATCTCAAGTTTCCAACACCTGAAGTGACTGCTGTATCCTCAGGGTAACTGCGTACCAGGAGCGGGTGGCAATGGCCTGTATCCAGGAGGGTTTCCTCATATCCTAACATGGTAGATTGCTCTGAGGATGCCCAGCAGATCTCACCTTGAAGGACAAAGAGGTATCACTGTTTTAGTGATTCAACTATAAGCTGTCCAGCTTCCAAATAGCCTTTGTTTTTCTTTCTCTGTGCTGCTTCAGGAAAAAAAGGAAAGGAAAGGGATATGCTTTAGTTTGCAGAGTTTGGATTTTCTTAAAGTCATTTAAGAGCAGTTTTTACTCATGCAATCTAGATCATTCCTAGTTTCTCCCTACTAGCTACTGTTATACCAAATGTATTTTATTTAAATATGCAGAAGCAGCATTACAAAAAACATTCTTCAGTTTCTACTTAAGTATGCCACTAGCAAATCTGTTTCAGTATATATGGTTTCTTAGGCTGTATTTTTAGATTAACAGTCCTTCATAATTTTTCAAGAGTGCTGACTTTAATGACTAGCTGTGTGTAGTTCATTTCGCTCCTGCTCTTTATCAGTCTCCTGGCTGAGTAGGCCAGTGGTTGTAACTGATCATTTCTCCAATAGAGTATAACACTCTCTGCATGGTAGTCTGAGTAAACTCTGTCAATTTTGCATTCAGACAGTGCAATCTCCAGCAAATAGGCTATTAACACATTTAATGGTTGTGACAGAATAAGTAGGCTATTGGAAAAGCAGTTGTGTCATTATCAAATGTGCATGCAGCAGGACAATAATGCGTGATGTACAGAATACTGGGGGAAAAACAGCCAAAGGTTAGAAAAGACAGGAAAGGGATACTTAGTAATAGCTGTATAGCACAGGAATAGCGGGAGAAACACCAAATACCCTTGTTCAGTGTGACAGCGAAAGTAAGACCTGTCATTCTACTAAAAGAAGCAGACAGGGAGAGTTCTGTTCATCTAAGAGCACCAACAGGCTTAGAGATTTAAACTTCCTCCTGGATGGCTGTCATCTTCTGGACTGATGACCTGACAAGCAAACTTTCACCCACTAAATAATGAATTTTAGCTAATGAAAATTTTGCATCTCAGAAGAGATATATTTAATACATAACTAGGTTTAATCTCTGACTAACTGGTTGGGGCTAGATAGCTTGTTGTGCATTGTGAACTGGTGTGGTGTCATTAGCAGATGTGATCACACAGGCCCTCGGTTTAAGAAGGATAGGGAACTGCTTGAAAGAATCCAGTGAGCCAAAAAGATGATTAAGGGAGTGGAACATCTTCCTGATGAGGAAAGGCTGTGGGAGCTGGGCCTCTTTAGCTTGGAGAAGAGGAGAATAAGGGGTGACCTCATTTATGCTTTTAAATATGTGAAGGGCAAGTGTCAGGAGGATGGGGTCAGGCTCTTCTCAGTGAAGTCCAGTGACAGGACAAGGGGCAATGACTGCAAGTTGAAGCATAGGAAGTTCCATGTAAATATAAGAAAAAATTTTCCCAGTGAGGGTGCCAGAGCACTGGAACAGACTTCCCAGAGAGGTTGTGGAGTCTCCTTCTCTGAAGATATTCAAAACCCTCCTGGATGTGTTTCCGTGTGACCTTGTCTAGGCATTCCTGCAGTGGCAGGGGGGTTGGACTAGATGACTTTTCGAGATCCCTTCCAACCCCTAAAGTTCTGTGATTCTGTGACCTTTATGAATGATAGTCACATTAAAGGCGAGTCCTTTCCCCTTTGCCATTGTATTCAACATGCAGGCAAAAACATATGGATGCACTGAGACAGTCACCAGTGAACTTTGTGTTTACTATTCTTTGGTTTGTACTCAGAAGCCACAGCAGGAAAAAATAATGACATTAAAGTTCTGGTGCAAGTGATGAATAGACCACTTGAATAGGACACTCTTTCCCAATGCTCACTACTCACCCACGCACCTGGCATTCACCAAGCCCACACAGCCAGTATGTCCCACTCCTAATTTTAAACAATGGCTAGACATGAAGTTTTTCCATTATGTTCATCTATAATTCAATGACATTTATCTCTACTAACAACTACAGTAGCTGTCTGTTCTCCACAATGGATTACTGCCAATATACAGAAATGAATGACCTTAAAACGTCTCCCTTAATATTTCTCTGCAGTTTCTTTTCTCATGCACAGTCTCTATCATATTCCCCTCTTTTCAAACTGGCTCCCCACCCCAGACTGAAAAACAATATTGCTCTCCCACCTTTCTCTTTCTCACCATTTTCTACCTCTACCACCTATTTCCTTTTTTTACTCTTTTATCCCTCCTGTTGCTGTATCTATTTCTTTCTTTCTTGTCAGTCTAGTTCTGTGTTCCCAATTAAGAATAACTGATCTGTTCTATAGCCTTTCTAACATCTATACTCACATTATGCCACACCTTTCTATACACAAAAGCACTTTTGTGCTGCTAATTGCTCTAGCCTTCTCTTATTTACATTGCCATTCAGACCTTTCATCATATCATTAAGTTATAGAATCATTATGGTTGAAAAAGACCCCTAAGATCGAGTCCAACCATCCACCCAAAACTACCATGCTCAACACCAAACCATGTCCTCAAGCACCACATTTACATGTATTCTGAACACTTACAGGGACAGTGATTCCACCAATTCCCTGGGCAGACTGTTCCAATGCTTAACCACTTTTTCAGTGAAGAATTTTTTTTGTAATACCTCCCCTAACCCGACTTGAGGCCATTTCCTCTCATCCTGTCACTTGATACCTGGGTGGAGACCAAGCCCCAGCTTGCTACAAACTTTCAGGTTGTTGTACAGAGAGATAAAGCCTTCTCTCCGACTGCTTTTCTCCAGGCTAAACAACCCCAGTTTCCTCAGCTGCTCCTCATTACACTTGTGCTCTAGACCCTTCACCAGCGTCATTGCCCTTCTTTGGACATGCTTCAGCAACTCAATGTCTTTCTTGGAGTGAGGAGCCCAAAACTGAACACAGTATTCAACGTACAGCCCCACCAGTGCTGAGTACAGGGGAACAATCACTTCCCTCGTCCTGCTAGATACACTGTTTCTGATACAAGCCAACACGCTGTTGGCCACGGCTACCTGGGCACACTGCTGCCTGCATGCAGCCACAGTTGACCAGCACCTCCAGGTCGTTTTCTTTCAGGCAGCTTTCCAGCCACTCTTCCCTAACCGTGTAGCGTTGCGTGGAGTTGTTGTGACTCAAGTGCAGGACCCAGAACTTGACCTTGTTAAACCTCATACAATTGGCCTTGGCCCACTGATGTCTCCCTATAGATCCTCCCTACTCCCAAGCAGATCAGCACTTCCACCCAACTTCATGTCATCTGAAAAGTTACTGAGGGTGCACTCAATCCCCTTGTCCAGATCATCAATAAAGATATTAAGCAGAACTGGCCCCAGTACTGAGCCCTGGGGAATACTGCCTGTGACCAGCCGCCAGCTGGATTTAACTCCACTCACCACTGCTCTCTGGGCCTGGCCACCCATCCAGTTTCTTACTCAGTGAAGGGTACAGCTGTTCAAGCCATGATCAGCCAACTTCTCCAGGAGAATGTTGTGGAAGACAGTGTCAATGGCTTTGCAAAAGTTCAAGTAGACAATATTCACAGCCTTTCTCTTATCTTCTGAGCAGGTGTCCATGTTATAGAATGAGATTAGGTTAGCTGAGCAGGACCTGCCTTTCATGAACCCATGCTGTCTGGACTGATCCCCTGGCTGTCCTGCACATTCCATGTGACGGCACTCAAGATGATCTGCTCCGTAACCTTCCCTGGTACCAAGGTCAGGCTGGCAGGCCTGTAGTTCCCTGAATACTCATTCTGATCTTTCTTGCAGATAGGTGTCACATCTACTAACTTCCAGTCAACTGGGACCTCCTTGATTAACCATGAGACTGAAGAAAAATAATGGAGGTTTACCTTGAGATTTAAGATCCAGTGTCTTTCCTTTAGTCATTTGCGTTGTATTTCTCCATGGCTTAATCTTTTTTTATAGGCATAAGTTAGACACAGGGTTTGGAATATTTTGTTTGCACTTGCTGGGCCATTCTAGTTAAGGCCACAGGGCCTTCTTGGCTCACAGCCTCAGTGGTACTTCAGGGTAACCCTATGGATAACAGGAAATAATTAATTTTGGACACAAGTTTTTCTCCAAATTTCCATGCAAAATCCTGCCCTAAATAAAAGCCAGAGGGGAGTTTTGACATCATCTTCATGTGTCTGTGCTCAGATGCAGTTGCTGAATTTTAAATAGCTTCCTTCGCTCATGTGTACTATTTGTTCTTTTCCCCAGTTTATCTTTCTGGGTAGGGCTCAGTGTTGCATAAAGAAAAATAACTAGAAAACCCAAAGGTCATGAAAAAAATTTTGTTACATTCCTTCCTCCATTTTACTGTCTTCCTTCCCTGTTCCACTTCTTCTTTAATATATCTGTTTACAGAACAGTTTAGATTTGTGCTGGTTAAAAATAGTATTATGCAATCTAAAGCTCCAATTTGTGAACAAAAAGATGTTGCTTGAACCAAAATGGTCAAAATTCCTGTTTGGAATTCTTAGCTGCAGTCTACTTATTAATGTGTTGGGCTTTTTTGTGGTTTGGTGTTTGGTGTTTGTTTTGGTTTCGTTCTGTTTTCATTTTTGTTTTCAAATTATATTTAAATATATTTAATTATATTACAGTCTTTCTTACCCAGTATAGAAACTGCTACATTTTCTGTTATTCCACTATAACAGTGCTGCAAACAGGAGCTATGTACCACAGAATGTACAAAACCCAGCAAAGTCTGGCAGCTACCTAACACTGAGAGAAAAAACTGAAGTCTAGGTTTGAAAATTGATATTTCTGTATAGATATCATAGATACTTTGCTTTCTGTTTACATTTCTAGCCCCTCATCCACTCCTAGTTCTAAAAGAGAGCTCGTGCAAAGTAATAAAAGAAAGACAACTAAAAGCAACAGCCCCTGGGGTTTCAGAGCAGTGCTATATATTGCATTACAGGATCCAGAAGCTATGACAAAACCTCGATTTTCATGTTGGACTTATTTTCTAATAGAAAAGTATATCGATACTATTCTCTTGGCAAAATGGAATTCCACTGCTCCGCAGTGTGGACATGTGATATGTTCAAGAATCCACACAGAATTCATAATATACACATGTAGCAAAAGTTTTGACGACTATCTGACTAGAAATCATAACATCTAATGAGTACAGGAGTAATACAGTAGCTAAAATGATAGACCTGAATTATATGTCATCTTTTTTCAAGTATGACAAAGAACTACATCTCTCACCTCCCAAAGGTATTTTGTGTTCTGGGCATTGTCCTTCTTCCTTATCACTACATATGCCTGCTTTAATTGCTGTCCACAGTCAGTCCAAAGAATAAGAGCATTTGTGGAGAATTTTTTAGCAGCAGGTTGATTAATTTCTGAGAAAGTGGATTTTAATAGCAGAAACTCCAACGAGATCTTCCTTGTAATAGTGCTGTGCATTGGCAGGGCATCAAACAGAAAATTTGAGAGTAGATTTATAAAAGAAAGAGCATGTGTGTATGCTTCTGGATGCTCTTCAAGATACCATGTTCGAATACACAGTAGTATCTTCATCATTCAGCAATAACAGAATAATAGACTCATAGAAAGGTTAGAGTTGGAAGGTACCATTACAGGTCATCTAATCCAAATTCTCTGCAGCAAGAAGGGACACCTACAACTAAATCAGGTTGCTCACAGCCCTGTCAAACCTGACCTTGACTGTTTCCAGGGATGGGACACCTACTACTTGTCAAGGCAAACTTTTCCAGTGTTTCACCATTCTCATTGTGAAAATTTTCCTCCTTAGATTCAGTCTAAATCTCCCCTCCTTAAGTTTAAAGCCATTACCTTTTGTCCTCTCACAACAGGCCTTTCTAAAAAGACTTCTCTGTCTTTCTTATAGGCTCCCTTTAAGTAGTGATAGGCCACACTGAGGTCTCCCTGGAGCCTTCTTTTCTCCAGGCTGAACAACTCCAACCCTCTCAACCTTTCCTCATAGGATAGGTGTTCCAGCCCTCTGATCATTTTTGTAGCCCACTTCTGCACCTGCTTCAACAGGTTCATGTTCTTCTTATGATGAGGACTCCAGAGCTGGATGCAGTACTCCAGGTCAGGTCCCACCAACACAAAGAAGAGAGGCAGAATCACCTCCCTTAACCTGCTGACCACGCTTGTTTGGATACAGCTCAGGATTCATTTAGCCTTCTGGGCTGCAAGTGCATATTGTCAGCTCTTGTCAAGCTGTCAAAGTTTACTATCTTACATCTATGATAAGCAACCACTTAATTTCTTGACACAATTTTTTGACAAGATGGACACACAAAACAAAAGTGATGCTAATACCATCTGGTTGATTGGTAGTTTCCAAAGCCACTTTAATGCCAGACAGAATAGAACTTCTTGTGGCCATAACCAAGTTTTAGCTCGTCACATACCCTTCCTTTATCCAACTTAGAACATAAATCATGTTAATGTAAAAACATCTCATCTGGCATTTCACTCTGCATAAGAACTACCTCTAGTCATTACACTGTCATGTATTTAAATGACTTGTTTCTGAAAGCTGTTTCACTAAAGCAACTATTTAAAATGGCTATGTGCTACATAGTAACCTATTCAATGTATAGCAATATAATGTCAGTTTTTGAGAAGCAGCAAGTTCATAGGATAAATTTTGCCACAGAACTTTGGAATTTCAAGTTAAAGCTCATATCCTGTTTGTCAGTCTGACAAAAGTAAACTTTGCTTGGATTTAGATGAAAATTTAATGAAAATTTTGCTTACATTCTTTGTTTCTTTCAGAAAAAACTTGTTACAGTTGTGGAGGAACATAAAGTCTTGATCCTCTGGAAACAGGCAGTTTGAGTCGTGGTCAATGGGATGGAGTCTAGTTGGAGGCCGGTGTCTAGTGGAGTCCCTCAGGGGTCAGTACTGGGAGTACTTTTCAACCTATTCATTAATGACCTCGATGAGGGAACAGAGTGTGCTCTCAGCAAGTTTGCTGATGACACTAAACTAGGTGGAGTGGCTAACACACTGGAGGTTTGTGCTGCCATTCAGCATGACTTAGGCTGGAGAGTTGGGCAGGGAGAAACTGAATGAGATTCAATAAGGCTAAGTGTTGAGTCTTGCACCTGGGAAAGACCAATCCCATGTATGAGTATAGTTTGGGGACTGAGCTGTTGGAGAGCAGTGAAGGGGAAAGGGATCTGGGGGTCCTGGTGGATGGAAGGATGACCATGAGGCAGCAGAGTGCTCTTGTGGCCAGGAGTGCCAAAGGGATTCTGGGGTGTATTAGAAGCGGTGTGGCTAGTAGGTCAAGAGAGGTTCTTCTCCCCCTTTACTCTACCCTGGTGAGGACACATTTGGGCCCCTGAGTTTAAGAAGGATAGGGAACTGCTTGAAAGAGTCCAGTGCAGAGCCACAAAGATGAAGGGGCTGGAACATCTTCCTTATAAGGAAAGGCTGAGGGAGCTGAATCTCTTTAGCTTGGAGAAGAGGAGGCTAAGGAGTGACTTCATTTATGCTTTTAAATATGTGAAGGGTGTGTGTCAGGAGGATGGGGTCAGGCTCTTCTCAGTGAAGCCCAGTGACAGAATAAGAGGCAATATTTGTAAACTGAAGCATAGGAGGTCCCATACATAGAAATTTTTTCCCAGTTTAGGTGCCCTGGAACAGACTGCCCAGAGAGGTTGTGGAGTCTCCTTCTATGGAGGTATTCAAAACCCATCTGAATGTGCTTCTGGTCTAGGTAATCCTGCTGTGGCAGGGAGGTTGGACTAGATGATCTTTCGAGGTCCCTTCCAACTCCTAATATTCTGTGATGATTTAAATGAGTTGTCAATCCAAACCTACAAATTTATTAGGGTGTTCTTTTTAACTTCTTAACTCTAAGGTTAAGTTACAGTCTGTTTAGTTGCATGATAAAGAGAATACGCTTTCAAATACAGTTTACACTTTTTATAAATAAACACGTCTTCAGTCTTTAAGTAAGGAACAGAATAGTAATGTTATCAGAGGAGTATCTTAGCACATTGTCTTTTCTAAACAACTGTTTAGGCCTTAGCAAATTGGCATTTGTTTCAACAGTTGCAGTCATGATATACATTGACCACTGCCACATGGCAGTTTGTAGTCTTGATAAATAACATCCCTTTCTCCTTCACACACAAATACTCATCAGATTAGCAAGCTGTGTTGCAAATGGAATGCAAATACTAATAGTCCAATCACTACCATAGGCATTGTTGTTCTAGTAAGAAAACAACTCCCATTTGCTATTTGTTGACTATATTCAGTTGACCTTTTCCTTGTTGTTTTGAAGTTTTATAAGATAAAAGTTTGTAGAGGTGATAACACTTTTAAGCCAACTGATGACAGAATTTTCTTTAAAAAACCCCCCCAAACTACCAAATCAACATAAGAAAGTGCAAATAGAGATCTATCATTAATACCCTTAATGCTCTACATTTCTGCCTGTTTTAAGATAAATTTTTTTTGTTTTTAATCTAATTTAGGTCCATGAAAATGTCTTCTATATTGAAATAAAATTGCTATTAGAGGGCAGTTACAAACTGCTGGGTTAAACAATTCCATGTTTGATTGTAATTTGTTAATGACTTAGAAATTATTTCCTTGAAAACTACAAAAATCAGAATAGTGATTTCTCTTTCCCATGTGAAAATTTTCAGTTTCTCCATTGAATAGATTGACCAGGCTATTCCAGACTCCTTACAACTATTGACAACTTTCAGACATTCTCTATTTCTGAGAAAATTCTTAGGCTGTGATATTTCATACTTATTTTATCAAATGCTGGTTTGGTTAACTGCACTTTGTGGCAGAAACACATTTCTTCCATTTTCAGAGCATCACCAGCTCTGATGACAACAAGCCAATTTCTATTCCCATTCTGAAGAATGTTTTGACTTTGTAATGGGCATGATTTATGGAGGAAAGGAAAATGACTAAACAGAAACCTTCAGGTTAGCCTTCCCTTTTGTTTTCATGATGAAACATACTTTGAGTATAGGAAGAAGCTCATTCTTTATGTATGGCCCTCCGAAAAA
>VWZX01009010.1:6235-34716 GCA_013399015.1 Galbula dea | reverse complement strand
AAAAAAAAAAGAAGTTTTATAGATACATTTATCTTCTAACATTACCTGGAGATAAAGATACAGAGAAAACTCTTGTCAAAAGAAAAAAATGACAGTGGCTAAAATTGTGTATGCTGAACTTGACAGCACTTGTCTTGATGTCTAATAGACTAGCTGGTCTTAATAGTGTCGAAGATAAGTATGCTGTGCTATGAGCTTATCAGTGGTCTGAAAGTGAACAGCATCCAAAGCTCTTACCACTTACTTTACAAAAAGATTAATGCAGCAATGGCTACTAAAATGATTTGGGAAATGGCAAGCCATTGATATGTGAGGAGATTAAAGAAAAGAGTTTGATGTATTTATTTTAGTAATCTAGGTTTTAGTTCTCTTGAGTTTAAGTAATCTATAGTTTTACTAGGCTAGAAAGGGACCTGATTAGATATTTTAATTTAGAAGTACTTACCAGAGAAGGAATATTGGCTAAATAAGTGGAATAGTTTATGAACTGGTTATACGCAAAAAATAGTCTGGAAATAAGAACAGAAAAATCAGTATTTTAGAGATGAGCCATTCTGGACTGGTCTTCGAAATGCGTAAGGACCACAAGCAATATGATGTTTCATGATAGCAACTCACAAGTTTGTAAGAGGGATTTGATGGCAGGATACAGCCTGTTGAAAATGAAAACTTGGGATTCATGTCTTTGGGTGGTTAACTTGTATCTGCAACAGTGGTTTGAAAGGAGACTGTGTTTCATATATCTTTTTTGCATTGTATTTTAAATACTTTAATCCTGCCAGCTGTTTACCTGCAGGGGACAAAGAGATTTACATTTGCCCTCCGTGCATAATTTGGCTTTTGGGGAATGAAGGTAGACAGGATTACTTTCTTTTGAAGCATCTGAGAATGGCCATAGAGAGTGATGGGATATTGGGGCAGAATTTACTGGTATTTCTGTGTTGGGGGTGGGGGGTGGGAAGCAAGATTTTATGCCTAAACTCAATTGTTTAGGAAGACCCTGACTATCAGATTTGGAGTTATGCGGATTCCTCTCTTGAAATTCAGTGGGTTGAGAGACTCTTTTAACAGTCTTTTATTTTCTGCCTTTCTGTGTGGTGTTAGGCAGTGTTCACTTTCTAGGATGCCCCAGATATTTTTTGCCCACAAATGCTCTGCTATTGCTAAGGCTATGGTTGGGACATCAGTGGCATATTTCATTCTTTCTATTTCACTTCTGCATATGATTCTTTGTGATAATTTTTTTATAATGAATGTTTTGGGTTACTTACAGAGTGACAGAAACTGTTACACAAGGTTTTAAGTTTTCATGGGTAGGTGCATGGTTGCATACTTATGGCAATTAGAACAGGTATTTTTATAGAAAGCGGTGGAGTATCTATTCCTGGTTGGCTCTGATTGATTCCAGGTTCCTCCAAAGACCTAAGTTTCTTAGGATTTAAATTCAGTAAATAGTTGTCTATTTTAAATTTAAATTCACCAAAAGTGTCTATGACTTTTTACTAAATTGAAAGTTTGATGCCCTAAAGAACATTAGAAAACTGTTCCAGATGTTCACATACTGAGAACGTGCATTTTACAGTGGAGATGTGATTTTTTTTTTTTTTAATTGATATCTTTTATGTAGGCACTTATATGCTCTTGTAGGAAGATTTCCTAGGCTTTCAATGTTTTTTTGGCTAGTATAGTAAGTTCTCGCTTCCAGGGATGAAGAAATGTAATCGTTTGTTTAGATTTGCAATCGAACTCCACCAGGCAGGCAGGTTGGTAACACAGCAAGATTTGGTCTTTGGATACTGATGCTGAAGATATGATGTTAGTTATACCCTTTCATGCTAGATGACATACATGACTTGCAACTTACCCACCACTTTTTGGTGCCATTCTGAAAGGAGCACAAAAGACTGGGCAACCTACAGTGGGGACTTTGCTTAGCTTTGTAAGATGTCGCTTGCCATCTCCAATCCTAAGTCTTGACATTTGGAGACTATAAGCCACTTTGTTTATTCCTTCCAGATTCCAAAAGTCAGTAGCTCTTACCAACCCAGCTCATTCTGCATGTTCATCTGCACCTTGATAGTGTTGCCATGCACATAGCACCAGGAAATCCTGTTCTTCTTAGAACATAAGAAATTCCTGGTAGGGCAAAAAGTGCTTTTCCACTGTATTTGAGTTACCCTTTAAGCATACTGACCAGAAAGATCTGTTGTTCAAGAAAGGATGAGTTTTGGAAAACCACCATGAACCACTCTGCTCAACCTAATATGATACCCATGCACTGGGAAGAGCTATGAAGATCCCTTGAGAAAAACAGCCACCTATCTATCAATTTGTAATTGAGTGCATAGCATCTATTTGGAGTTACAGCTCAGCTGTGAATAAAATGGGATGGGATGTAGAAAGAATACCCAGCACTGGTTAACAGTATGCAGACAACAAATCAGTTGGTTGCCCTGAGGGAAACACTGAATATAAGCTTATTTGATTAAGCAGCATTTCAGTCTTTATTTAGCTAGATGATAAGCATCTCTTCCTATCACTGGATTAACATTTGCAAGCTACCAACAGTGGAATACAAAAACATATATTCAAAGGAGACCAAATTGTTGCTTCTCCTACGGTTGCAGCTTTATAAAATCTATTTGTGCAACGAATCTTCACCTGTTGTACATATGCCATATATGTACAGCCAGAATACTTAATCCTGACCTGTTAGATATTCTCCAGTGGATTCCCAGATATTTCCTTTACTTATAAATCTCTGCTTTATAATAGCAAAGTACTGAATACATGTGTACAATACAATAAACAATTTGGGGAAATAATTCAAAGAAGTGGGAAAAGGTATTATGTACTTTACTCTTGGACACGACTTCAGTGGCTTGGTGTCTGAAGTACCACTTTATCAAAATAAGCACACACCCCAAACTTGTCCTGAAGGGAGCAGTGTTTCATGAATGCATAAACAGGTGGCACAGTGCATACTACGCATACTCCAAAGGTGGGAATATTTCCAAAAGAAGTTGCAGAAGCTTTTATGGAGTAAATCCTTATCTGACTGGGGAGAAGGTTCTCATTTAGCTTTTGTTAACATAAGAGTATTTGAGTTAGTAATCCATATGGATTTGTGTTGGGAGAAAATCTGCAGCACTGCTTGCAAAATCGTTTTGTTCTTACTCTTTTCTTTCAACAAAGCCAGTCACCTCAACCAGGTTGTGAATGTTTAGGTATGATACAAATCATTGAAAAATATTCTAGCCTATAAAGTATATGAAAAATTTTAAAGAGTAATTAAGTTGACACAAAAAGCTGCAACTATTTTAAGGATAAATTTTGCTTGGTGATTAAGGTAAAGCGGACTTCTATTGGTTGTCAAGAAGCAGGTTAAAATGCTCATAAAAGGTCCTACATTCACACAACAATAATTTAAGAAATAAAATTAACGAATCAAAACAAGTCCCCTTTTATTTCACTTATCATGCTAGAAAGGAAAGGCTCAATAACTGCAGAATACACACAAAGAAGGGGTTTTTTTGTAAACTATAACAAGCTGTATAGATTTCTGCTAAGTTAAGTACAAGGAATACTCCCCAGGTCACCAGGAAACAGGAAGAGAGCTTATTTGGATGAACATAAGATTGCAAATTTTTTTATCAGCTTCAAGAAAGGTTGTGAGAACAGCCTTATGTATACTGTAACAGGATCCTTCTATCAGAAACGCTAGAACATTTTAGTCTCTGAACCAGGATGCAAAGCCAGAAATTCTTGCATATAACAATGCCAAACCTGGCTTCAAGAGAAATGGACATGCCCAATGGCACATGACTAATTGTTCTGAGATTCAGGCTAATAACTGCCCAGGATTTCTCTAATTTAAGAAGTTAAGTTGAAGCAACTTTTACTGATTCCTGTTGATGCACTGAAATCCAAATTTGCAAATTCAATTCTGCAAGATGTTATTAGAAATTACATTTCTTTTTTCAGTCTAAGACAAAATTTGGCAAAGATTTGAGAGGCAGCATATTCTGTCTGTGATCTGGCAAAGAAGATACTCTAAATTAACTAGAAGTAGGTGGGGAAATATTATCCCTGGGGACCTTGCACGGAAATAAAACCTAAAGCTTTTGAAGTTCCTTGGAAAAAAAATTAAAAAAAAAAAAAAAGAGCAACAGAGAAATCAGAGAAGTTAACTAGCACAAAGAACAGTCACTGCAGCTACCTAGTAGACAGAATATCCAGACTGAAGTTCTGGCTCCAGATCTGACATTAGGGACTGAGTCATTTGTACACGAGAACCCTAACAGTTTCTAGAGTCCTCACTTCAGTTAGTTCTTTGAAGCAGTCCTATTTATGCAGATAACTGGGTATTAGCTGGGTCAGCAAAAAAGAGAGGAACTTCTTAGCCTAACAGTTAACAGAATTCACCAGGATGTAGCAACAGCAAGTGCCAGTCCCTCAATTGTGCCTTCCCAGACACTGTACTTGTACTTTCTTCCTGTTGGCTAACGTCATGCAAGTTCAGTGGTTTTATCTCAATTTACACCTGGCAGCAAAGAACTTCAAAACTACGTTTACTTAAGCCAGAATTTTCCCACAAATCACAATTATTTCAACAACTCAAATTTTCTAATATTACTTTTTTTTTATAGAATATTTCTAAGCTGTAAAGGTTCAGAGAACTTTTTATGTTGCTGACAACTCAAAGAGCACATGCTAATAGGTTAAAAAACCTGAAAATTAAACCTAAAAATAAAACCTTTTTGAGCCAGCCTAGTACTAGTTTAATGACATGCCACAGATAAAAAGAGTTAAGCACCTAGACATGACTAGCAATTCTAATCACAGATGAGACAGTTGGCTACACATTGCCATTTTATGCCCCCAGGAGATGGTGAAGGTCAATTAAGTGCACAGATGTGGGATGCTGAGCTCACTGGCCAAATAACAAATTCCAAACTTCAGAAAACATAGCACCAGGATGGAGCACATATAACCACATCACTCAAAGACTGACTGTGAATCTTTAAGGCAATGCCTATGGAAAAGAACAGGCGCCAGTAAGAACTGGATTTTTGTTTCTGTGACACCATTTGTTTTCTATTATGGATATTTGTGTCTTAGGTTAACATTCCTCTGAGATAAGACCTCATACCTGATAACATTCATCCCAAGGCCAGGCCATGGATCTATGTATGTTAAGCACCAAACAACTGTTTCTGTCTGGAATCCAAAATAATCCCAAGAAACACATCACTTTGTTTTTTTTTGTATAGGGACCTGGTCAGAAAAAATTGCCCAGAAAGAGAAAAATGAATTGTGATACTGAAAAGAGAAACTGAGCATGTATGAAAGACCATATGGTAATGATCAGAATTCAGGAAAAACAAAAAGCTGCCTTCCACCTGCAAAACAGAATTGTCTGAAGATAGTGAAATGGGAATGCTTTGAAGATAAGCCATCATGTAGTGTGGGAAAAGGAGGCAAGAAGCAAAACCTGGTATTGAGACAATTTCCTAAGGTGTACTCTGTGATTGGTGGGTGGGAGAGCCAGGTGTTGATTATTTTCTACCCTGTTCTAACATGCAAAAATCAGCAGAAGTGCTAATTGTATTTGTTATTTGCTTTTCCTCATTCCTGCATTCCAGTGGATAGACAGCAGGCAGGAGAGGAACTGAAAATTACCTTAGCTCTTTCTTCCAAAATATTTCACGTAGTAAGTATCTACCCTTCCTGAAATGGGAGTATACCTCTCTCCACTTCTCTAATGCATGCATTGGTAACAGCTATGTCTCTTTCAGAAACATATGGAATCATGAGACACAGGCAGGACTTTGACAGGGAACCAAACTACTAGTCTGGAGAAAAAGAAGTGAAAAAGACATTTCTTAGCCATTCTTTGTAGCAGAAGTGGATGGTTCATCCATAATTTTTGTAAGGGGGCAGAAAAAAAAGCCCTGAAGGAATAAAACAAAATAAAAATATGGAACTCGATCTTAATCTGTGCAAAGCAAGGAGACTCAGAAACATAAATTACACAAGTCTCAGTTAGATGGTATTTTACTGATCAGAAGTGATCTCAGACATGAAGAGCAGCATTGATGATTGACTTTCAGGTATTCACAGTGGAGATGGCAGTAGTTTAACTAGTCTCTCTGTTTATGTAAGCAGTTGGCTCTGTCTAGCCCAGGTCCTGTTTCTGATGGGAAGTCAATGTAGACAGCTGTCTAGCTGGGTAGGGATACCTGCCGAGTAGCATACCTTTGAGTACTCTCACAGCCTCCAGCCATCTGTGCTTTAGGGACTTCAGTGCTGCAGGTGGCTTCTAGTAATAGCTGGTTTAGACTCTCTTTAAGACACGAACATTTCGCATTCACATTACACCCATGGCAACAGACAAAAAGGCACTTCTAAAGTTCAGTGCATCTCACCTCTTCAGATTTCTACACTAGCTAAATGAATCAAAATCCACTGGCTATTAAAGGAATCCGGTTTAAGTGTGGCTATCTACATTGTCGACAGGTGGGTAGTTCTCACATTACCTCACTTTAAAGCAGGTACTGTAAGATGTTGACATTAGCAGTTTTACTCCAAGCTAGAGTGAAGGACTGCAGCAAAGCTGTTTCCAATTTACTGTTATTTTAAAAATTTGGATTATATTAACAGTGGCAGGTTTTGCTTTCTTACAGCCTAGTTATTTAAAGTAATTTTGTTTAAACCATTTTACTTACATAGTTATTACACTTGTGCAAGTGCTGCTTGTGGAATCTAGTTACTGCACATTCTCAGCACTGAGATCAGAACTTCCCGCTGAGGCAAGCGTACCTTTTGTTCCCCAGTTCTCTTTTATGTATAGCTGCAAAAAGCAGTTGCAAACTAAGGGTTGTGAAATAGGAAATTAAAGAAACTTTATTGGCTGAAGCCGTAAAACATTTAGTACTTTCATGTCTCAGTGAAGCTTCTTCATTTGATATGAGATTTTATGTCTGTTATAGTTATTGAGTGGTTTATATATTTGAAGGGCTACACTTGAGGATGTTGACTGGTAAAGGAACCTTGCTATCAGTACCCCAATAATGAGAAACTGCAAATCTAACTTGCCATAGAAAAGAGAAAAAAATGCACCATCAGAAAGCTAAAACTTGAATGTTCCATGCTACAGATCAACAAATAAGACAGTCTGCAATTTCCCTAGCCATGTGCATCACACAAAAATATTTTCTCAAGAACCGTGCAGGCATCCCAAGTGAAGTAACAGAAGTGGTCAGGTGGGGGAAAAGGGAAGAAAGCAAAACCAAATTTAATTTATCAGTAGCTTTGCAATTTTGACGAAAGCATCGGATCATATGTAAATCAATACGAACCTCCAGGAACTATCAGAAAAGGTGCTGTAATGAGAATTTATTAGGCACCTCTTACAATGAGTGGTATATTCTAGTTTTCAATTCATACTATTTCTCAGTTTGATGTTTTACTTCTCTCATATGGTTAAGGTGAAAGGCAGCAACATCAAGCTTGCATTCAATTAGAAAAATCACCTTGGTAGACTGACTACAACTTTGCACACATATTCCTGTAACAGACAACCAAGGCATGCTAATAGACTACAGCTTTATTTGACAGATATGTTAAGAATTTTCTCATCTTCTCTACTTAATAACAGAGAAATTAAAATATCTTCCAGTATTTATAGGCACAATACCAGAATGAATAGATTTCTTCAGTTCTTCTGACTTAGTAATACCTTTTAAAGAATAATTGTACTTACTGTCAAGCCACTGTTTTAGCAGGATATTTTAGGAAGGTAAACTGTACCTATAATATGAACATATTTAATTTTAGTCACATATAAGTATGTGAGTATGGTAACTTGTTTTAAAAAAATGTGATGATCACGGAAGATCATGATGGTCAGTAGTAAATTTCCATCAACTTCCAAGTGGGAATTGTTTGTGGTCTTTTCCTCACTCTAAGGAATGTATTTAATCAATCAAAAGCCACTGACAAACACAACAGTAGGGAATGTTTGAATGTCATACTGGAAATAGTACTAAGGACAGCCATTCTGTGCCAGATCAGGGACATCCACCCGAACAAATCCAACTTTGGAAGTGGCTAGTAGTGACTGCCAAATTAAAAATGTGGCTACTCCAAGGATACCCCTTCCCAGCTGTCAAGCAATCTTTAGCTCAGGGATTTTTCTAAACAGGGTAACACCCAATGTTTAAGACAAAGTATTTCATGCACTTCTTGTGTTGAGTATGAGCTAATGTAAAGTTGGTTTTGGTGGCCAAAAAGTTGCTAATTAATTAAAAAATCTACTATGTAAAAATGTACTTCTTTTTAAGAGGCATTCTCGTGAGTCTGTAGACCTGCCTCTGTATGAAAAAAAATGAATGTGATTTTAGAGGCCACTACCATACTTGATCTCACCTCTCTCTCCTAGACTGCAGAGCTAACTCCATCCTACAGATTTGCTCCTCAAACAAAAGATATGTGTCTTAAAGTATGCTGTAACCTTTTTCTGCAACTTGATAAAACACCTTTTTGAAAGCCTTCTGTAAATCCAAATGGACTACTTACATTATGCTGCCCCCATAGTCACCAATTCCTCTGAAGAACATCAGAGTGAATTACCTGTAAAACATCCATATTCATGCATCATTTTTATATAGTATCTGTTCTCTGCACTATTTATAGCAACTTTTTAGGTTGTTTTTTCTTTTGTGTGGGGAGGGGGGAAGGGAGAGGAGGCTGAGGGAGAAACCCCAAACCCCAATAGACAAATAAACAAAGAAAAGCCTGACATCCGTTATTCAGGTAGAGTTTTAAGGAAAATGTTTAAGACACAGGTAACAGTCACACAGTTCTAAATTCAAATTTCTTCAGGACTCTCACAAACTGTCTGAACTCTGTATTTATTCTGTTCAACTTGTCCAAAAAGGTTTTCATTAACTTTTTCTGTGCAGGAAGCTGTTAAATTAACAGGTGAGACCCCAACACCCTGCCTCAAGACGGGGACCATTCTACCATTCCTCCTGGTGAACATGGATGCAAAGAATCAGTATTTTAAATCCAACTGAAATCCTCATCTAAATAACATTTCAAAATAATTTGCCTTTTTTGTTGTTGTATTAAGCAGCTGTAGGCACATTTATTTCAGCAATCCTGTGATGCTGGTGTGGTGATATACTCCAGCACTAATCAAGTACCAGTTAAAAATAAATTCCTCTCAATGCATGAGTAAGAACAGGAATTATTAAAGCAAGCTGCCTTACCAGACATACCATAACTGACATACAATACAACTGTATAATTTTTTTCGGTTATTTCAGGTTTATTTGAACTTTTTTTTTTTTGGAATAAGGACATGCCCCTTAATCAAACATAAGGTCAGATAACTCTATGTGTGGCAAAACCAAACTACGCAGGTTCCTGGTATCAAATTACAGGCAAAAGCTAGAATTAGTCCAAATTAGCTTCTCTTTTTCTATCACATGACAAAACTTTGCAGATAAGGGTAATTAAATCTTTCATTTCACAATATAACTTAATATTCAGATTTGTTTTAGATTATTCTGGAACGGGTTGCCCAGAGAGGTTGTGGATGCCCCATCCTTGGCAGTGTTCAAGGCCAGGCTGGATGTGGCCCTGGGCAACCTAGTCTAGTGACTGGCATCCCTGCCCATGGCAGGGTTGGAACTAGATGATCTTTAAGGTCCCTTCCAACCTGAGCCATTCTATGATTCTATGATCTATTGAACAGCATGGTTACAGAACACACTGCTAGAACTCTGAAACTTTGCTTTTAGTTTCCTGACTGTCTTTAGGTTCCATTGCATTAGGATTTTGAGAGATGCAGAGCCTTTTATAATTAAAAAATTGTTTGTTGGAATTATGAATGTTGCCAATCTTTAAAATAACTTGGTATCCTGCAAATGTCATTTTATCACAACAGAACTATGCGAAATAAATTGGGAAGTATTTGCAAGTACACACCCATATTTTGTAGGGAGTCCTATACTGCAAAGTAGATACTGTGATCTGTAGTCAACAAAAGAATGAGGAGCATTTACTTCCAGCATTTTAGCTTATCGTAGGCAAAAGAAATGCTGTAAAATATAAAGTGTAGGACCATTCTGAGCATTCAGAAGATAACTAGACATGTCCATGGATTTATGTGGGTTTGGGTTTTTTTTTTTCCTGTGGCTCATGACTGAACTGATGTAAACAGCCATAAACTTCACAATTCATTGCAATGAACTTGAGAAAAAGTGGCAGGAAGAAGGAAATGCAAATGTGGGTTAATTTTATTTTTTTTTTAAAGAAAATAAGCAAAGTTACAATTTCACCAAAACATTCCTGGTTCTAAACAGAAACTGCAGTACTGCAGTGACCAACCTTTCAAAACTCATGTAAGAAAATTTCATGTGGTAAAGAGACATCTAAAAAAAACCCCCCAAAAAAACAAAAAAAGAAAGACCCCGATGTGCCGTATACCTTGTAGAGTTGATGGGAGTAAAAGCACTAGCACATGGGAGGAAAAAGATGATGATGCATCTTTCTTGAAAAAAGGAACTTTCACTAAAACTTGACAGGAATAATCCAAATCTCATGGTGACATGTAGCTGGCTGAGACAGCAATGACAAATAAGCCTGGTGATACTATGGACTAATTTTCTAGAACAGGGAAAGAACTTTGTCCAGGAACAGAGTTCTGCCTCCCAAACGTTTCAGAATATATCTAAGCAAGTATAAGTGTAAACCACTTAAGACCAGCTCTTTTAAATTTTTAAGACTTTCAACAACGTGAAGAAAAACCTCTCAAATTTACACAGCTCAATGAAAGAACGTATCTGTAACATCTACCTAAGGCTCCTACATGTAACATCCTATGCAAGGCTCTTACATGCAACTGTCTTGCAATTCCTTAGTATCCTTTTGGCTGTTACTGCTAAGGTGACAAGATACCTCAGACACATGTAAATCACACTGGCTAAAGAACATTTTTGGTGTGTGTGTAAGCTTTAGCTTTTCCTTTTTCCATTAATGATTCTGATGCTTCCAGAGGTCTGAAATATTACTTGCCATCAAAAACTTTTATTAGTTGGATGCAGCACAGTTACATCTACCATCAAGATGAATCTTTAATCTCATTCAGCACTTTTATTATAGCCTTGAGTCCTCAAAATTTTGTTGCATTTCCAGTTTCAGGTTGAGGATACTAAAAAACCTAACTATAGTTTGCTTGTTGTGCCCTTTGTTTTGACACATCCTAGATTTGGGAGCAATTTTAGCTGTCACAACACACTGCAGAGTAGATAGAAGCTGGAGTTCAGCAATTAAATATTCTGAAGTTACTTAACTGAAGACAGTCAGATCATCTTGTACAATTTCAGTTCCATACTAGTGCTGTAGTAGTCAGGCAAGTTAATGAAAAGGTAATGAAGTTTAGTTATCTAGTCGATTATTTGATCCCTAAAATACATTCCTGTTGTGGCACTGGTCCTCTGCGAGCTCCTGCACTCGATTTCACTTCCAGGGTTTGAAAACTATAGCAACAATAATCCACTCGCTTCCATGGTCAGTATTCTCACTCTTAAGAAGCCATCCAACAGGAGAAAAAATCCAAGTCCTAGAAAAGTGTCTGGAAGAAAAAGAGGCTTGGGCTCAAACACAACTTAAAGATTTCAAGCTGGGGTGCTCCCAGAATCATAAAGAACATACACATTAAAGAAAAAAGAAAAAGCTTTCTTCTTTGGAAAGGAGATAATTAATTCTCCTTTGACTTTTTCCATTATCTTAGCAGGAAAAACAAACAAAAAAAAGAAACTCTGTTCTATGTGAAACTGGTTCTAGTTATGAGAAGATTAACATACAGCAATTTCATATATTATGTGTCCAAATAGGATGTTAAATATTTAACATCAGTCAATTTTGTGGACTACGTAAGTTAAAAACAAGCTGTGCATCTGCTGCATTAGCTATCTGAGCGCTTTTCAGTTTTAATGTTGACAATCTTAGAAAGACTGAAGACCGTTACATTAAGATCTTGCTGCTCTTCACTTGTAAAAGACAAAAGGAAAGAAACAAAGCAAAACAACAAAAAACAAACAAAACCAAAAACACCAACCCCAAAACAAAGCCACTAATGGCTTTTCTTATTACTGTCTCCTTAGTAAGGTCAGTATATTAAGCTTAGGTAGAACACAAGGAGATGTGGCAGATTCTGTTAGAAGTGTTGAGATCCCAATGTGTTGCACTTTGATGTTCCTGGAGGACTTTCAGACTTCACTGCACAATGCAACATTCAAAATTCAATAGGAAGATGAAATCGAGTAACAGTTCTTGTCTGTGATAAGAAAATAGCAACATCAGACAACTGGTTGACTACACTGAAACAGGATCAAAACCAATGCTTTAAACAAATGTCAGCAAACGTATTGTGCAGCTGCTTAGAAGTGAAACAAGGATTTAAGCAAATCTGGGTAACACAAGGTAGTTTTATGCTTTCTTTCAGCTAGCATTCAGTGTATCGCACTTATGCCACTCTTTAGATCTATGTGGAGAGAGCTGTCTCAACTGTTTCTTTTGTGACAACTGGGATTCCCAGTTGCATATGAAAAAGGTATACCTTCCTCAAATTTGTCATAGATTTCACTGTTCAAATGACGATAACTTCATTTGTTAAGTAAAAGTTAAAGGAGAAGGGGATCAATCAAAAGCCACAGACGCGTAACCAAGGATTCCAAACATGGTACTGTGTAGTATTAATGATTTCATGTCATGTATGACAAACTGAGTTTAGACTATATATTTGAAGCTAAGTCTGAGACGCTACCACCTCTTCTCATTAGGCAAAGGAAACATCGATGCAGATAAACATGTAGCCAGCAATAAAAAAATATAATTATAATTACATAATTAGTAAATACTGATGCTGTGTGAGGCACCTGAGACTCTTCTGACATAACATGTGAGTATTTACTGGCCTAGTTTTGCTTTTGAAGAACATCACAGAGAAAGAACTGCAATCTCAATCTTCTGGACTATACCTCCCCGATATCCAGCATTCCCATCAAGAATGCTTCTACAATAATTACAGTATTAATTTGGGCAGGATGGAGATTATGTAATGTACTTAACAGTCTTAAATTATACTCAAATATTAAGTTTAATATATCATACTTTACTCTTCAATCAAAGTTTTTGTTTAGAAAGAGAAAAAAAACCTTCAGCTTCTACTGAATTTGTATATGCAAGGCTGATAAGTTTAAATAAAATAGTGAATAGAAAATTAGCATCAATATAAAATTACCATCAAACATAAACCATAATCTTTAAAGTTGCAGCTGATTTCAAACATTCCTTTCGACAGATTCCTAGTACAGTAACTTTTTAGAAGTAAGAATACTCCAAATCTCCTCTATTTATAGGCAAGTTTACGACAGGTTCAATTGGAGACATCAAATACATTTTAAATAGACATCACAAGATGCATCTGTAGTTTAAAGGTCAAATTTATTAGCAGATTAAGAGCTGTATTATACATGGACTATAAATATAGTACAGCTGACTTTATTCACAGTTGGACTGCCAATGCCAACCTATTTTGTAGACACCCTTGTTCTTTTGTTCCAAGAAAAGTTTGCACCGTAAGACTTGAATTTATGTCTTGGGATCTTCTTCTCTTCAACATCATAGCTCCAGCCTAGAGGTTACAAAGAAGATGGGGGAGGGAGACAAGAAAAAAAAGCATTCTAAACATTATATACATACAATATAGAGCAAATGCAACTTAAACCTTTTAATTTCAGTATCTTTTCCTCCACATAGGCATCCACCAGTTTATTCCTTTGTAGTTGGCAAAGGGGATGATGAAATACCATAGAGGTGACCTATGCCCGTTTTCTCAGTTGATAAGACTCTCCTATACTACGCACCTCTGTTTTCTTTACTCCTGCAAAAAATTTGAAAACCATCAGTGAAAAGAAACACAGAAAGGAACACAGACTGTCTGCAAGTTCATGGCTCCACAACTCTATAGCATCACAGAATCACTAAGCCTCTGTGTATGCTGGGACAGGAAATGAAAATAAAGGTAAGAAAACGTCGGAAAAAATAGCATGCAGAAGATCAATCCCAAAGATTGGGAGAGAATGGAGACCTTGGAAAGCTAGAGAGAAAAAAAGGGTGTGAGGACCAAAGAAAGAGCAAAGAAAAAACTTCAGCATTAGAGGGGAGCCTAATACTTAACATTTTTTATAAGAGCATAAAAAATAAGAAGTAAAATAGAGGGGAATGAAATGATAGAAGACAAGTAAATTATGTGATAGTTAAGCAAGAGAAACGCTAAAAAGTGTCAGAAAAGAGGAGGTGGATACATTAGTGTTTATGTAAATCAAAATGTAAATTGGTTACAGCCTCCAGGTAGCTGGAAAGTTGCCAGGGCAGCACTCAGTATTCCAAAGTTTGGTCTCTTTAGCTGCAACATTTCACTCAAAGTTCAGATACCTGACTTGAAGCTAGATGTGGTTTAAGTTTGCAGCATTAACTGATACTAAAAAGTACATTTCCTCCTTAGTTTTAAAACAAAAACTTCGTTAAGTCCTAAAGGGTTTAACATATCTCCAAATTTTTAAATTTAAGATTTAAAACAAAAAACACTCAAGATACATCTACACATGTTCTGTAAGATATACCAGTTGTCATGTCACTGTTCCTCAATTTTGTGTATTCACAAATGTCACAAACATTTTCTTCATGCTTATTAGCCTGAAATAATGTTCATTTCCAAGTTAAGTACTGTCCATAAGAAATACTGGAATAGAGGTTTAAAAAGCATACTCATTCCATCTGTGAGAGCACTGGCTTTTGCCTCCTGTTCTGACTGAAAATACAACCTTGAGTAAACAGCCAGAACTAGATTCAGAGACAGATTTTGGTATTGCACTGTTCATCATTCAGCAGGTAACACCTAACATTGAGGCACTTGGCTGCTGGAATGGAATCTACAGCCTCAAGTTATTGCTTCGTCTTTTTATACACTAGATAGAAAGCAGCCAAGTGCCTCCAAAAGAGATTTGCAACTGCCAGCACAATGATTTGGGCTGCCACAGCTATCCAAAATCCACAAAGTTAGTCACATCTAACTTTGGATTGCAAGAGGTGACTATGTGTGATAAGGTTCCACGCTGTGGAACAATACTCTTGACTTAGGCAACCTTCAGTTCTTCACAACAGAGAGCAGAGGTCACTTTTACAAAAATACCACAATAGTGGGGAAAGTTACTCATTTCAAGAACCCGCCCATACAAGCAAAGTGGATAGAAAGCAGATTTCATTGTCTGGAAGAACACTCTCATCTCCTGATTAAAGGTTACTGTGGAGTAGAAAAACTCTCCATCCTTGTTACTAAAGATGTATGTTTTTAAACAACTGCCTTAGTGATGTCAGACAGGACAAAAAACATTTAAGTTGACAGGTTAAACCTTTAACTTCATCCAGTTGCAAGTGTTTCCTGCTTGCCTCAACTTCAGACCATCCTCAGCTGTCATATTACGGACAGAGACCTCTCCTGTTACTGCATTCATAGAATTGTTACTCAGTCCTGTTACTCCTACATTAGAAAATGTATCAGATGGGTCAGACAGAAAGACAGCTTGCCTCAGGATCCTGAAGTTCTCAGGTGAGAAAGAACTCTTACGTTTCCCAATTGTATCAAAATGTAAAGAAACATCATTCTCCTGAACCTCGTATTTGTTAAAAAAAAATTACAAAATACTATTAGAATTGCATAGTAATTGGTATATCCGATCCAAATATGATGTTCCTATTAATTTCTGAGTGAATATAATTTATTGTTCAAAAAAATTAAGACTATTAATTTTTTTTAAAAGATCCATTGAAAGAAGAAATAAATAGTAGCCTTTACCATTAAAAAGCACAAACTGCACATGGTTTAGTTTCTTAACTCTCTACGTTAATGGACTTGCTCTGGTTATCAGCAGTACAATATAAGCCATGTAACAACTCTGTACAACTTGGTTTGATCAAGAAACTACCTATTTACCCCAGACTAAACATAGTTGAAAGCTGCAGACCACCGCAAAGACTTCTAAAGAGGCTTACATTCCATGTGCATAATTCCTGACTTTAACTCAGTAGTATTAGTCTTTCCCACATCCATGAGCAGTAAGCATCAAGCCTAGCTCTTTAAGGAAAATAAAATTGATTCAAACAAGCAAACAAAAAATGGAGCCAAAAATTCACACCAACACATAAAAAGACTGCAGAATTTCCAACTCCTTGTGGTACCATAATTCTGCGAGAAAACAGAAGCCTAAATGACGAAGTTTATAGGTACAGTCTTTCTGATAATATTTTTAATGCTAATCACATTAAGTAATGATACTGGCTTTCCTACTATCTTTTTCTCAAACACAAACAATCATCAAGTGTTTAGACTTTAATATTGCACTTGGGAAGAGTTAGATGTAAATTCCTCAATCTACAACTTCCTCAAGGGTAGCAGCAGAGGTGAGGTGCTCACCTCCTCTCTCTGGTCACTAGTAACAGTACATGAGGAAATGGAACAAAGCTGCATCAGGGGAAGTTCAGGTTGGACTCTAGGAAAAGATTCTTCACCAAAAGGGTGAATGGGACCTGGAAAAGGCTCTGTGGGAAGTGATCAGAACACCACGCCTGTACAAGAAGTGTCTGAACAATGCACTTAGTCATGTGGTTTAGTTTTAGGTTGTCCTGTGAGGAGCAGGGGGGTGGATTTGACGATCCTTGTGGGTCCTTTCGAACTTGAGATATTCTATGATTCTATGATAAATCCACTTTGCAACATGGCCAAAACTGAAGTCCAATATACTTATACTTGGCAGTCACTTAACTTTAATTATTCTGATTATCAAACATTCACAAGGGTTCTGACACCTTTTAATTCGCATTCAGATGCCCATGTCAAGCCTTGAGGCAAAAATCCCACTGCCACATAGACGGGACCCGTCAGTCTGGGATACTCATAAAGTATTAACAATAATTTTCCTCCAAAGACCTGAGTAAGGCCTAGCTCTCATTCAAAACACAGATAGTTGCAAAAAAAATTGCAACAGTAACACTAACAGGCTAGAATACTTTTCCTGAAAGTGGAAGGCCTAGATTCAATGCCTTCAACACCCTTGGAAATGTTCCTGTTTTCCTCCTCCTCAAGCAGAGTACTAATGGTCTACCAATTTTGTGGAGCAGAGGGAAGGTAATTTATCCTTTATTTTTCTGTTGTTAATACTTTGAGATCAAGATTGCAGGACACACTCAATACATACAATACATACCATTTTTTTCAGCAAAGGCAATGGCATCTTCCTTAGTAGAGAAAGTAAGAACCATGTTGGATAAAGGATCAGCTCTGTAAGAAATAACATGACAAATTTTAAGCACATCTGAAATATAAAATAATTATATCTGCATACCAATGCTAGTTAAATGCAATATTACACAAGTTTTTGTAGTACAACATCTCATAAGAAACTCAAAATCCTTTTATTTTTATTTGTGGGATTAACATTTTCTGCAGAGCACTGTTTCATTCTTTCAGACCATTAAATTTTGTTATCAGCTCCTTGCAGAAATTAATTGTCTGATTATTATCAGACAAACATGTCTAATTACCTTCTGGAGTTATAGTAAGTGCTATAAAACAATCTCTTTAATTTTTAAAGCTGCGTAGTCTCTGTCTTTTTGGAAGATCAGGAGGCTTAAGGTAATTTTGAACCAGGAGTCTGTAGAGCAGCTAAGGGAAGAATAATCTTACATAGAAAACAGCAAAATGTCAAAGTGAGAAGAGCAAGAATTAACCAAAGACTGAAGAGTACGTAAAAAAACTCAAGACTTCTGCTTTGTCTGAGGTCACATGACCTCCACGAATTACTCCAGTGCACCAAGCAGATTGCAGGCCCCCACCAAAAACAAAGCTCAGAAATGCAAACTGATAACTAACTAAATACATCATGGTTAGTTTTAGATGATCAGCTATTCCTCAACTGTACTTCTGAAATGAATCAAATACCAAAAAGCTTTTTGAAAAAAAAATTATATCTCAGTTAAAAAACAACAACAAAAAATCCCCCCAAACAAACCAAACCTCAACAAACCTGCTTTATTTGTTGTTACAAAAGCTCAATTTAAGAATCACAGAATTGTCAGAGTTGGAAGGCACCTTAAGATCATCCAGTTCCAACCCCCTGCCTGGCAGGGACGCCTCCCACTAGATTAGGTTGCCCAGAGCCCCATCCAGCCTGGCCTTAAAAACTTCCAGCGATAGGGCAATGACAAAAGAAAAAAAAAAAAGTGGGTTCTAGAAAGTAATCTACAAAACTTTTAGAGCAATGAGATACCTGCTGTAGCAGTACAGTGACTAGACAATGCTTCTCTGAGACAACACTGTACATGAGCCTGAGAGACAACCAGGAAGACAAAACCAAATTATAAGAAAATATTGCAGAAGCTGCCTCTTAACTGTTTTCTCTTTGAAGCTAAAACGGTAACTGAAGAGAAAACGCAACCAAAGATACATTGAACACTCTACAGTAAAGGACAAAGCCTGTGACTGGTGCAGGGGGAAGGGAAGAGTGGGAAACTAGCTTCCAGCAAAGACAACAACGCAATTTTATATGATGTACACATAGAAAAATGGAGTTCACTATATATCCAATATATTCCCCCCAAAAAACCCACAAACCTAGGATAAAAGCAGAAATCACACTTTCACAAGCCACTAAAATGGGCTCTCATAAAGGCATTTAAAGATTTCTCTTACAAAGGCAGTTAAGTAGAATTAGGAACTAAAAATTGGTACATGATGTGACCCTACAGAGAATCAAGTGATCCAAGTATATTGCAATATTTTAATAACTTTTGCTTATTGTTCTTTCTTCATGATTGGGGTTGGAAAAAAATCTTCTCAACGCTACGAAGTGGGAACAAAGAAGCTTAAGTCTGAAGTGCAGTGGGGGACCAGTGCCTGCTCCACATTGCAAGTCCGGCGAAAACCTTCCAGTACTGAAGCAGTTTGGAAATGAGGATTGTGCAGAAACAATTGTTTGTTTTCATACAGGGCTATCTCCCATCCTTTTATTTTCACAGAATCACAGAATCATTACGGTTGGAAAGGACCCTCAAGATCATCTAGTCCAACCGATAGCCTCCCATCCAATCTAAATACAGCTTTTTTACTTTTTTCCCTAAATGAGTTGTCCATGTATTTAAGTTTGAGATAATCTGTGAGTAAACTGGAGTTCAGGATGGCCAGGATGGTGTCCTGATGGTGTCAGCAACAGCAGTGCTGCAGGACTTTCTATGCATGCCCTGAGCTGTCCTATCAAGTCACCACAAACTGAGATTCTACATTTTAATCTCTTAAGAGATCTCGTACAATCAAAACCATACACTTTCTACATTTCTCTGTTCAAAGCTTTAGATTCGGCACTCTCACCATGGGGACCCAAGTTCAATTCCCAGTCAGGGAAGCTTTGTTGTGACCTAGTCTTAGAGAAACCTGCTCTCGCAGGGGGTTGGATGATCTTTCGAGGTCCCTTCCAACTCCTAACATACTGTGATACTGCTTACACAGGAAATATTCCTTTCCCTACCCAATATAAAAACGCATGCAGAGGAGGATTCATTCCAGATAGCCCTTCCTTTTTAAATTCCCACAGTAAACTCAGTCCTGGACAATTTAACATATGGGTAAGTCCTTTGTAGGTGTCTCATTTAGCAGAAACAATTATAACTGTAGGAAAGGTTAAAATCCATTGTATTGGCTGAGATCACCCAAAATGCCACCCAGCAAAGCCAAAATGCCACCCAGAAAAGCCAAAATGCCACCCAGCTGAAAAGCAGAGGGGGATTAGAAGAAAGGTTAAATTGAACGTGAACTAAATGCAGGTTACTGGCACCTGCTACGGTGTTATTATCTGTGCAGTGATATAAATAGACCATGCTTCATGGCTAGACACTTGGAGGGCACATGAGACAGGAAGGAAAGGTGTATTGCTGGTCTCAACTGTTTATCACTTAATTAGTTTAGGCCCTAGGAAACGAAACTGGTCATTACTTGCTAAATGTAGTAGTTATTTGCAATACTTGAGTCATCCAAGGCATATATGTATCAAGTCAATGAAATCTTATCTGCTGAAACAGTAACTTAAATATGCTTAAAATGAAATGGTGAAAAACCCCAAAATGTGCTTAAGATGAGGTCATTGTTACATAAAGGCTTAAAGTTTTAAAACAAGTACTTTAACAGACTATTTGAAAAGAATTAATACTTCAACACATAGTATTTTATCTTACCTAATGATAGCTAAACTTGGCTTCCCTTATGCTTTGCAATACCAGTACAACCAAAATGTTACAGGTTGTGAGCCTACTGTTACTGCAAAGCACTGTAACAGGAAGGCTTCGTTTCAGAGTTATTTTGAACTAATAATCCTGGAAAGGTTTATATTATAAATAAACAAAAAAAACCAAACCAACAAACAAAAAAACCTAAATGTTACTAGATTCAGAAAGTTAATAAATCTCAAAAAACCACATTTTCAAATAAATTCATATTTAAGGGTTTTTTTCATATGATCTTGTATTCCTTGATCATAAGTGCTAATACGATTGCAGTCAGATATTTTCAATAAACACTGTATCCTCTTTGAAGTTTGGAAAGTATCTCTAGTGGTGGATTTTTGTTTATGCAGAATAATTAACTTTTCTGAATATGCCTCAAACAAGGCAGCTTCAAATCAAAATTACATTATTGTCAGGGGAAGGACTATGCTGGCATAGTCCTCACAGTTTACAGGAATTCTAACCACACTGTGAAATTTAGGTAGTATATTTATATAGGGAAAGAAAGAAAATAATAGCTGCATCCAAGTTATATTTATATCTCCAAATTATAACACACTTAGCTAAGATTAGTACTTTTGTGGATTTTGGCATATTTAAGAGTTTTTACTCCTAATATTAGCAAGCAACAGTGAAACAAACAGTGTAATATTTAAATAGGGGGTTTTTTCTTGTTGGTTTGGTTGGGGTTTTTTTACATTAGTTATGGCTCCCCATTTCAGATCTTCAGCATATTTGGAAAACTTTAAACTGGTGTTTAACCAAATCTAAAAGATGCAACTGAGAGCTGAGAAGGATGTACTGTTTCAGGTTTTCCCCCATGCTGCCATGCAGTAACACCGCCACTAAAGTAACTGTTGAAATTTCTGGTTGTAGATTTTTTTGAAACTCTTCTAGATGATGTTGTGAGCAAAAATCTGCTTTTAAACATAAGGGATCATGAATCATATGACTAACAAACCAAATCACTTACTGTAAGCACTGTTAAAAACAAGTAGAGTTAGAGGTAGAAAGGACATTTCAAATTTAAAATTTCTACAACTAGTAAGAGCCAAATATAGAAGAAAAGTATTTCCAAATTCAGTAACTACTCACGTAGATGCCCAGCCCATCAAAGGGTTTTCCCAGCGTTCTCTGTTATCAAATTCCATCTTCCATTTCTTTGTATTGTTAACTCCTGCCTGCATTGCATTACGTGCTGGAACAAAAATGTGAACTTTTCTGGTTTTGATGTGCTCATCTGGAACACCAGTTAAAGCAGTAACATCCTATGAAAAACACAATGGAACTTGTAAAAAAGGGTTCACATAAAATTACACTGTTTATGCTTTCTACATAATTTCATGTTTGTACATAATTTCATATTTTTATTTTTTAACTTACAATAAAAAAAATAAGCCCAACCTGTAGAAAAGTATGTTGGGAGTCCAGCTGTATAAAAGTGAAGCTGATACATGTTGGGGCTGGTATCGTCCTGCTCCCCCTGGCTGAATTAGATTTTGCATTGATCTGTTACCTGAACCTGCTTACCTCCTAGCTACACAAATTGGTAGTGTGAGTAGAGGGACAGGACACTCTCCTATGCCCCGACCACAGCTGCGAAGTCAGAACTGCACCAACTAGAAATGCAGAAACTTACAAGCTCTTCTTCCATCCTTAAAGAAAATATTAAGAGCACAGACCAAAACACTGACAAAGCCCAAAATTTAACATCACCATTAGGAGCCTAAACTTCATATGAAAAAGACTGTTCACCAAAATCCTAGCCAGACAACTCTGTGCTACAGTGTGTTTTCACTTGGGCTTAAGTCTCTACACAATTAAAAGGCACCAACATCCATGCAGACTCAAGTAGCTATGCATAGCATGAACGAAGAGGCAAGAGGTTATCTTTCACACAATCTATGGACTGCTTGAGACTGCAGAGTAAGTACTAAAATTCAGCACTCTTTTTTTTTTCACCACTGGTTATTAAATAGAATTGACTCCCTTGATGTGTTTCAAGCTATGAATAACAGCTTTTGAGAGTTAATTCTTCTGTTGATATTCCAGATCAAGAGAGGAACATTTCATATTGGTAACATTCTTTGGTATTTTTGTGAAGGACAAAAGGATTCAGAAGATTTCAACTTTTGAAGAGAAAAAAAAAAAAAAGGTTTTTAATAGTGTATTGTCAGTAGTAGGATGTCCTCCTCATACTAAGACTTGTCTTATGAGCCCCCAGTAAATAAACCCAACAAAGATAAAAATTGAAGGATCACAAAACCAGCCTAAAAATATTAACTGACTTTAACAAAGAACAAAATAGGGAAAAACCTCATAAGATTTCTGTGAAAAATTACTCTCAGTAGCATCTGATACAATCAAAGTGAACTTTCTCAGTAAAAATTAAACAGTAATTACATAAAATTAACTTGTCAGTTCGTCTTAGTAAAGAGTGAAATCAAACATCAAATCCATCTCTAAGAATGCTAAACTACTTCTGTTTCCTACATACTTAAAAGGCCAGTGGGAGCTCCTGGGTCTCCATCCCTGCCCCCGCTTCCCTCCTCTTTCCAGGAACAAAAAGGAAACTGGTAAAAGTTGAAAAAAGTGCAGCAAAACTTTGGTCATACTGAACTCATCTTGCCAGTACTGCCATAACTTTAATTAAAAGGCAAACAAGTTTAAGTAAAACATTGTGGCTTTACACATGTCTGCAGCTACACACTTTATTGGATTTTGTTTTGTGGCAAACTTAAAAGCTCTTGGTGCTGTCACCAGATCATCCTTTGAAATAAGTCAAGTCTCATTTTTCATTTTATTTCAGTAAATAAATTTTGGTAGATCAGTCCCTCAAATTACACAAGGGAGCAAGTTTAAAGCATCTGACTTGAATTTGCAGTTCAAACAGCAGGGGAAACAAACAAGCATGCACACTACTTTTCCCAATTCTGACATTTCTACACAGACTACCATAGGAAACTGTCAAAATACCTTAACTTCCATTATGCATGCTTTCATTATGACCAAGTAATGTTTATTTTTCGTATGAGACTAGCAGTGATATGAAATAGCAGAATGTTGCAACACATAAGTAAACCACCTCCTGATACACCTGCATTTCTGCCTTGTTGAATTCTAAACCAGTTTCATAAGGGAATATTTTAAAGTTTTCTTACTTGAGTTGGCAAAGTGCTTTGTTCAACAAAAAGAGGGTTTTACCTGCAGTATATTTTGGTGGCACTTCAATGTTTCAGTTTGCTTGTTTAGAGGAATACGCTACTCTATCAGTCTTTAATTCTGTATTTAACAAAATGCCTACTGAGAAAATTAAGAATATTCACAAAAAATTCCTTTTTCCCCTCTGAAATAATCTGTTACATGCAAAAATTCTGGGTTTGTTACCATCAAATACCTCCAAATAGGTAAGCTTCAAATTAGCTCAAAAATATGAAATTTTATTTTTACTGTTATTACTCTCAACAACTCATTATCTCCCTTATGAATTTTATACTTCAGATTAAGAGATTTTTCAACTGTTCTAGAATTATCTGGAATTATTAAAATAGGATTCTATGTTAAATAACACTATGGACACATACAATTTCTTCTTTTGAAGGTTCAACAGCAGAGAATCCTAAAAATACTACTTATTAGTGCATACAGAATATAATCTAAAAATGAGTATTAAAAACCAGCAAGTGCTATATTTATACCATAGTAAAGAAATACCTAGACTTTTTAATCTGGATGAAAATAAAACCAAAACACCAGAAAAACTATAAGACCCTTGAAGCTACGTTTTTCCTGGCACTCAGTTGTCTCCAAATCGAAGTTATTTCACTAATTATATAGGACTCATCCCATAAAAAAATCTTCAAAAGCTGTCTACTTTCTGAAACTAAAATATATACATTTTCTTTCTAGTTCTTCAAACTTTGATTCATTATAGCTAAAGTTTCCATGCCTTCTGGGAAACCAGCAACTGTTTACTGGTATCTCCCCCATTTTAAAGCTGCCAATTGAACAGATAATTGATAGGACAACAAGTTTCTGATTTCTGAAGCCAAGTTGTCCTGACATAAAATCACTGGTTTTGCTTGCTGTAGACATGTAAGGTACTGTAGCATAGCTGAGCTGTTGCCAAAGATATGGAATAAAAAGCCTTGGCATCTATCACATACTTGACACCTAAAGAGCACAGAAGCTCTAAAATTCCTATTCCCTGTAGGCGCACTCTTCGTCTAGACAAACTGATTTCTCACACTTTTAAAATGCATTACAACACTCTATTGTGATCATTTCATCCACACAGCTCCAGCTAGTGACAGAAGAACCTGTCCTTTAAGCGACATTTCAATGGGCTAAAGCTCCCGTTCCAAGATGCCATTAAAACAATATAATACTTGAAAAGAACTATGCTGCACTGGGTTGAACTCTTTACTGTGTCTTCAGTGCTTTGTTCTGAGTTCAAGTTCTCATTGAAACTACCTGTGAACCAACTTTCCAAAACAAAGATGTTTTTGACAGCTGGTTTCACATGACTTATCTTTTTTTTTTTTTTACCCTAAGTGTTCTTTACTGAATTTTGCTATATTAGCATAGTAAAATATTAGTGAGGTGTTCAGCATTCAAAATTCTAAATAATAAGGTGACAACACAAAAGACTTGAGATTTGAACTGTATAGGTTTTCTTTATCAAAAATTAACAACCTTTCTTCACATTTTTAACAATCTATCATCTAAGAGGCACATTCTTACATTCTGATTTTCTTAATATATATAAAGGGGTTTTTTTTTTTAATAGCGACCTTTGAATTATTTTTGTAATTCAGAAAAGTCAAAATACTCATTTTGAGGTATGTTTCTTCTTCTTGGAATAAGCTGAGATAGGACAAAATACTTTTTTTGAAGAGCAGAAATCACATTAAATTGCTTACAAATGAAGAGGAGGTTTTGTCTTTATTATAACTTACACTGTTTAAGAACATTTGTCATGGTGGAAAGCCTACTAAAGCTGTTCTGGAAAGCATAATAAGAAATGATAAATGTGCTATACAGCGGGAAGAAAAACTGGTTTGTAGAGGCAGTGCCAATGAAAGCAGTATTCGGCATGAAGATGTCTTTTAAAGGAAACGAGTTTAAAGAAAACACGAATTTCTTCCTTTTAAATCCTCCACTAATAGCACAAATTCCAAAGGGGACAAGAAATGGAACTCTATAATTCAAGGGAAAAGAGACAAAATGATTATAAGTATCTCTGAAAAGACATCTTTTTGAATAGACAGGTCAGGTGTGCAAAAAGGTGTCACATTTCTCCTACGACATTTCTTTCCGTACATAGACAAAATCTGTACATAACCATTACCAATATCTACTGTTTAGCACATACTCCCTCCCCCCCCTTTTTTTAATAAAGGAAACAGGGAACAAGCAATGGGAAGTTGATGTCAAAACACAGAAAAACCTCCCAGCAAGCTTCCAGCAACCACCCAGGATTTAGAGTCTTGCTAGCGGCTCTCTTTTCAAAACCAGAATTTCACACATTTCAATGACCATTATGACTTCAAAGAATCAAATTTTCATCATTGTCCATCATCTGCCGGCTGATTTGTATAAAGGAGTTCTTCTGCATGCACACCAGACAAAGGGCTCCTTACTTTCGTGGCTATATATCAAGTTTAAAAGTTCTGTTTGTGACAGTTGTGTCTGTGGTAAATTAGGGTAACACTGAAGGAGTGCAGCTGCTCTGCAGGAGCCTCTTTTTTGGCATCATTTCACTTAAATAAAAACTGAATAATTAGCTTCTGCCTTTATTAAACCGCAAAAATGCCACTGGCCTTAGTAATTACTTCCGGTTGCCCCACCTACTTAACCTCAGTAGTTTACACTTCTCAGAAAGGAGAGAAAGAAGTTTTCTGTACTTTACAGGACTTTACAACAGCTTGCTCTCCTCCCCACTCCCAACATGTTTTACCAGACTAAGCGCATAAAGTTTTGCTATAAATTCCTGTTGCAATACACTTTCTTTAGGAGCTGTTGTATCAAAGCACAGAACATCTTGCATAATACTCACAAAATAGCTACTGTGAAAGGAACTGTTTATTTAGTGTGCTCAGCTGCTTAGGCTGTAAGGACAAGAACATGTACGTTTCTACACTTGAATACTGTATTTTTGAAACAAATGTAAGAGAACAGAATCTACTATGCAAATCGTCAGGGGGAAAATGGAGCAGAATGAATTAAATGTGGTCAGCCTATTTATCTAACAGCCACAGACATAACAAGGGGAAAAAAGCATATTTGCCCTTAGGAAACACTGTATTACACAGAATACAGTTTTCTTTCAGGCTTCACAATCATTTCACATTATCACAATAATCTGTGGATTAAATGGTGATAACCCGTAATGTGTTTTCCCATCTAACCATTCTGCGGAATGCTTACTAAAGAAGCTGACAAAAGCAGCAAAAGAGCTGTATTTTATAAAAGAAACTGAACATTGTAAACAGGAAACATGATTTAATAATAATAATTGCATGAAGGCTTATATGTTTTACTAAAATCTCTTTTTCCATACGCAGTTTTGCAGAAAACACTGAAGAGAAAATGGATATGCAGAAAAGGACATGCTGAAAAGAGGGTCTAACAGAAGCAGAAATTGTCACATTACTGGAATCAACATGTATATAATACTTCAAATTTAGGCTACTGACTGTTGTTACGCAAAGGACACATCAGCATCCAAAGCAGTCCAACATTTATATGCAAGTGCTGTTAGCTTCAGCAAACTCTACTAATCAGTTTGCATTTCACAGCTGAGCATTTCACAGCTGACGAGATATTACTCTAACTATAACAACGGCTAAGCATTCGCTGCTTTTGCAAAACCTTGAGAACTTCCCTGCCATCCTACTGCTCAAAGGCTCACTTCATTTTCCCAATAGTCTGTGCACCCAGTATTATGCCATGCCTCTTGCAAGAGATACTACATATATAATGGCATAATACACACACACTCTATAAAAGCAACATCACTTTGATTTGTTTACAGAGAACACAATGAAAGAGTAAATAGGAACAACTGATTTGACTTCTAAAAATCCTAGGTGCTCTCTACAAATTAGAACATGACTTGACATTAGTTAGCAGGAAACTTCCCCCTCACCAATCCTTTTTTCACATCTTAAAATGCTTCACTTATAATCTGCATTACATTTCCAAATTTTGTACTCACATTTGTCTCCTGCAAAAGTTAAAGAAAGATTGTATTTATAAAGCTGATTAATGGCAGAAGTAACTGCAAAAGCTGCTGAGTTGTGCTTTTGTTAGTTGAAAGCATAATACAGGCATTTTTCTTGACAAACATGCAAAAAATATCTATCATTCAGCTTGCACTCTTGATGGATAGGTAAACATTTTAGAAATTTAAAAATGAAACATTCAAAACACGTAAGTCCCACTTTCAGCACAGACGGGTATTTCACGCTAAGTACAGTTCTTCTGCCAAGAAAGAATGAAAGAGTAAGAAGCCAGTATTTAATTATTAATAATGTGAGTTTTTTCTTGTAACAGTTTGTCTTCATTTTGTAAATGTCTCGAAGAAATATCTGGGTTTACACTTCACAGTTTCTCCATACGACTGAAATCAAGGAAATGATTGCTAAATGGTCAAAACTAGAGGTGATCAGGGGAGAAGAATACAGCTCATAAAAAACAGATAGATGTTGCTACTAGTGGTCATCAGAGACTTCAGCGTAGACAGGACATTCTTCAAACTGAGGAAATGATAAAACAGCATGCTTATCTCAAGGTGGAAGAAGTCTACATTACTTACAGCTGATCTTGTAAACCTTTTATTTTTTTTTAACACAGCAAGATTTAGAGAGAACATACTTCCAAGAACTCATTCAAAGCATATGTAAGCAAATGTTTTGCTTCTACATACACAAGTGACTGGGTTTTCATTACCTGCAAGGCATTTAAAAATAGTTTTCTACAATGCATAGTTTTCCAGTATTCTACATGGATTTCACAATCCTGATTAAAAAAACATGCAACCGCCCCCCCCCCCCCCCCACCATCTAATCACA